>JAPMOQ010007454.1:0-25311 GCA_026543055.1 Argiope trifasciata | reverse complement strand
TTATTTCATATTTTTTAAAAACAATATCTTAAAGTTAGGAACAAAAGAGCACTCGAAATAAGAAAAAGAGGGAAATAAAATATTTGACGTAATTCACTTTATAACAATATTGCTGTATAAAGAATTTTTGAATTATTTTTATTATTATTAAAACAAAAGATAAAATTTAGTATCATATCAAAGCCGTAAATGACCCCTACACTTTTTTCAATAAATTCTTTTACAATTAAACCCCCTGAAATCTCTAATATAAAAAAAAGGCATTCTCCCCCACTCACAAGAAGAAAAAAAATTCAAACTTTCTTATTCCACAAACTGAAAACTTCACCTCCCATAAAGCAATTACTTTTTGCTAGACGAATGTCCGAAATTTTTTGTGATAACAGAGCTAAACAGAGTGTAATCACTCAAGGTCAATCACCTGTCAGTGATATTGAAACATATGCCCCCCCCCCCGCTTTCGCATACTTTTGTAGACATAATCAAGAATGAAATCAAGTTCCTCACTGTCGTTCGCGAACGGAAATAGCCTGGTCAACAAGTGTATGAATGAGATTAGCTGATTCCACACAACCGTTCGTGAATGGTTATAGCCAATCCACACAATCGATGAACGAGAATTGCTGGGTCCATGTAGTCGTTTCCGAAAAAAGAAAGCCAAGTCCACACAGTTAATGAACATAAAAAGCTGGGTGCTCAAAGCAGAGTTCAAGTTCACAGAGATATTTATTGAAGCGAGCATACTTTGGACAAAGGACTATCTCCTTAATGATGTGACCGTACCATTAACGGCCTTTAATATGACGTCATAACTTTTATTTACATGGAAATATTGAAAAAGTACAGTGAAAGTTTGTGAAGATAGCGTTGTGATTGGATGAGAGAGTGCTGGTCATCATAAGTCATTGTTATGGTTCTTGAAGGTGCGGGGGATTGCTAAAGAAGAATATTTTTTGGGGTCATTTGATTCTTGGGTTGGATTCTTACTTAGAAATGTCATTGATAGCTTCATTATCGATGTACTCACAGTTCGCCAATGAACAGCTTATTTACAAAATGGCGACCTGATTCACTTTTTCATTCAGATGACCGTTCGTTCGTGAACGACTCACATATAGGTTCAAGCGTCCTGCAGTTAACAAGTTTCTCTATCAGATGCCGATGTTAGATTTAAACGGTTATTCATTTGAAATAATGGTAAGTAACTTTTAATAGATTCGAAACTTTTTTTCTATTTCAAAAAGAATATTTTTTTAGAAATAAAAATTCTTTGTATATGGTTAAAATTAGATAGTTGCCGTAGAGAAAGTTTAGCGTAGTGCTTGCTTCTTCAGTTAACAAAAAGCGCGCAAAGTATTGTTTGCATTTTCTTAAAGAATTTAATGTATATGTGTATCTCATTTCAACTACTTGTGTAAATGAAACCAGTGTAATTTTTTCATAGTTAGAGGACTTAATTCGCTTTGAAAATATATCATATAAACGTGGAACAATGGAGAAAAGAAAAAAATCGATGGTTTCTTTTCCCACATCATGCTATTTACATTCTTACTCATGCTATTGTTTTAAAATTAGGGTCGATCTTATTTTAGCCCACCTTTGGCGAGTAATAAGAATTTTTTGACGAAAGGTAAGAATTCTTTTTTCTTAACCTTTTAATTCAAATACTTTCAATTTGGCAAGATTTTGAAAAATTGGCGAGATTTTAAAAAAGTCGCCAGAGGTGGGCTAAAATAGGATTTTACGTAAAATTGTTATATAAATTTCAATTTTCAACTAACAATATTGCTAAATATTATAATTTTAATCATTCTACATAGATTTCAATATGTAATATTAATAATGAATATTAAGTGTAAGAATAATAAAATGTATTAAATACGTACATGAATATCAGAGATGTTAATTATACTGTTTTAGGTAATTCACTGGTAAATTAGAAATATTTCTATGAATTTTTAACTCAATAATAAATTAGGAATCCAAAATATGAAAGAGTTCACTCTGGTCTATAGCCTATTGATTAGTTTCGAATAGTAATTACAGAAGGGGTTAGTGTTCTAGGGCTATAAAATAACTGTATTGTTTCCTCAGAGACCCTATTAGTGAATTGTTTAAAATGAAATTGGCAAAAAAATTTCACTTGCTGAGGCTTTTAGTGCAAATGGAGCAGAAAATATCGGAAGTATAATGTTTTGTTCTGTTTCATTAATTAAAATACATGCTATTTCTTTTGAAATAAGATGCCTAATTTAGAGAAGAGGATTTTTCCATCATGATAGCTTTAACAGCTATGTGAGTAAAACCTCATTTCATATGTGTATTCTTATAGAATATATTTTTAAGCTAACAATGCAAATTTCTTTTGATTTGCTGTATCAAAACTCTCTTAGGCCAAATGTGATTAAGCTAATAACTCTGGCGTATAATTTGTTCAATGAAGATGCTCATCCAGATTGATTTGGGAACAAGAAGTTTTTTGAAAATCTTGTTGCTTTTTGGAGGGTGAAGATAATTTTTCATATGTAGATAGAGAAACTCGTACATTTCAGCGTGTTGAAGATACTGTACTCAAATGTTGTTAGGAATAAAAAGGTTTAAAAAACAATTTCACAAAGCTTAAATTGTTATATGTATTTTTGAAAAAAAAAACTGCTTAATTAAAAGTATTCGATTTGAAACTATTATGAAGTTTTGATGCAAATAATCACAAAAGAATTTTCATAGTTCACATGTTTTCCTGCCAGCCTTGAATTTTTAAATCTATTTGAATATACAATAACAACCTTTTTAATTAGAAAAATCTCATTTTTGTTCCAAAAAAATTAGTTTTTTGCAATATAGTAGCTCATTTCATTCTGCTAGAAAAAAATAGTCAGTTCATTCTTTTATCCTAGATATTACTGTATCAAATCTATTTAAAAAGCATCCAATCTGATCTTTCTATGCTATCAAAGTTTAACTCTATATTTATTTGAAAAATGACTATTTTCTGATTAACTTCTCTACAGTAAATTTTGTTTTAATCTCTTTTTTTAGTTTCTTTTCATTTCTTTAATAACAAAAACTGTGAAAACATAATGTGTGTGTGATATTCTAACATCTAATTAAAATCCAAATTAATTTCTGAAGCTCTATCATAATTTAGGCCATAGTAACTTCATTCTAAGAATATTTTCTTATTTCCTGATTCAATTCCATTTCTCTATTTAATTAATTCAAAAGACGCTTTGTAAAATTGCAAAATTAGCTGAAAGCCAACTTTCACTTGCTCAGGGGCTAAAAAAAGGTCCAATAGGCACATTCTTTTTTTAGAGATCCCTGTCTTTCCCCTGCTTTGAAAGTCACATGTTCAGAAATCTCTATGAGAATCTAAATAATATATTGACACTATAAACAAAATTTTCCCTATCAAAATATGGTATAAAAAACGAGGGAAATTAATTTCTGCCTTTTTTGTCACTTCTGCTTGTCCATGTTGCTTGTAAATATGCATGCCTGTCTCCATTGATGGAATAAAGTGAATTTTAAAATGAAAAGTCTTCTTCAATGTTTTCAAACCTACCATCTACTTCCAAAATTTTAAATCATTACATATTAAGTCGACAATGTGCAAAATTATCAAATTAAGTAAAAGGATTAAATTAAATCTGTGGGTAATGAAATAAATGACGCAATAGCTTTTTGCACAGCTGCTCCATTCTGTGGCAAAGCTCCTTCAATGCCGTTCTCCTCCGACCACTGTATTTCACACCAGCCATAATCCAGGGTCCAGCGCTTCATATGTTATGCTCCTAATCACCCTGTTTCTACCTCTGTTGGGATTCATCCAGTTTTTCAAATATTACTTCTGTACTATATTAGTACCTTAATATAAAAGCTTCCTTCTTTACTTGCCAGTGGTCCCTAGTTCTAAATTGAGTCAAGCAGATTTCAAAAATATCTTTTGTGTGCATTATTATCATCTCAATATAAAAGTCACCTGTCAAAACCTCTTCATCAGGACAGTGATCAAAATTGTCTTTTGTGAATTATCAAAGTGGGTATTCTTCAAAAAATGATTATTCATCCAAAAAGAGATTTGCAATAAAGAAAAAAGTCTGCAGCCCCAGCTGACAAAATTAGTGCAAGTTAATAAGTGAATTTGAGCAAAATATTATTATTCCTTACAGAATTGCAATACATATATTTTTGATTTTATTTTAAATTGCATTTTTTCAATAACCATACAATTGCAAATTATATTTTATAGTATTATTTAAAATATTGAGTTTTTATTCTTTTATATGAAATCTATATTTAAATTGTATGCATAAATTTATAATATTTTTTATTTGAAAAATATCTTTAATGTTAAGATCTGGAAAAATGACTGACCAAGATAAAACAAATGTGTCTAATCTTCAAAGTCTAGAGCATAATTCTGATTTTAAAAAAAAATGATAAATTAGCCAAAGAACACTGCATAATCCCTTTTGATTCCCAAAATGGGATGAAAGTGGACATATAGTTGGCATGTTTTAATAAAATTTGCCAAGAAATAAAAAAAATAACTTGCAGAAACTTAAAAATATCGGTGAATTTCTTAAAGGATAAGCTTAAACTCACTATGTAAATAATTGTTTAAATGTTTATGATTTATGTTGTATATTAATATAACAGTTTATTCAACCTAATATTAATTTTCCTGAATTGAATTTTTCACTACTTAAAAAAGGCTAAATTAGTTGATTGCTTTCATTAAAAATTAAATTATGGCATACAGTTAGGCCTTAATCCACTATTGGTTTTAGAAGGAATTATTGACGGGCTGCCAACTCAACTGAAACAACAAGTAAGGATTAAAGCTTCTTTTACCCCTACAGTATGGCTTATAATAACAATTTAACTATTAAAAATGGGAAAATATTCGGAACCAAATCCAGGCAGAAATAATGAAACCTGAATCAGAGCAAGTCAACCTACAGCTTTTATACCTATGCATAATTTTGTGTACCTATACAAAACAATTTTAGACAAAATATTCCTAATGAGGCACCTGGGTCAGTGCAAACACAATTATTAGTGTCTGGACATATCTCACCTTTTCCAAGCTATCTAACTTGATGGATGTTTATTATCCTCTGACAACTGCAAATATTATTATTGATACTGGATCCACTCCCTCAACAATATCTGTAGTTAATGCAAAAAAAAACTTGACAACAAAACATGTTAACCTTATTAGAGTCACAAGCCCATGGAATCTTCCATTAACCCACATTTGTGACACATATTTAAAAATTGGCCAAATAAAAAAAAATCAAACTATATGTAATGAATTTTTTTTTACCATATATCATCTTAGGACTTCCAGATTACAGTTTATGTAAATTAATTATAAATTTTAATAAAAATAAAATATTTCAGAATGCAAAAATTATTACCTACTCGTATATCAATACTAATTATATGTCCTTACATATTGTTAAAAATAACACTAGTGATGATAAGGTCAAGCTAGTAACTACCTGAGAGGAAATTTTTTCACCTCTGACTATAAAGAAACTATCTGAACCTGTGTTATCTCTGGTGACAGAATATTTCCATGTGTTTGCTAAAATTAAAAAAGAATGTTGATAGAATAAGAATGGAGCCCCCTTAGAATAAATTTAACATTTGATTTACCAGTTTTGCAAATGGCTTATAGAACCTCTGCCACCATTGAAATTGAAATAAATAAGCTAATAAAAAAACTTTTTAGATGCAGATTTAGTAAAAGAGTCTACAAGTAATTATTCCTCCCCAGTAACATTAGTATATAAAAGAGATGGAAATAGAAAAAATTTACTTTGTATTGATTATCATAAAATTAATTCCCTTTGTAAATCTGAGGCAGGATCTATTCTTGGATCTATTCTAGGTAGAGCCAGAGCCTTATTAGATCAATTAAGTACTGCAAAAGTTTTACCAACTTTGGATCTCACATCTGGATATAGGCACATACCCTTGCATGAACAAGATAAACATAAATTGGTATTTCAAACTACTGAAGGTTTATATGAATTTCAAGTCCTACTTTTTGACCTTAAAAATGCACCTGTAATATTTAATAGAACTGTTTGTAAAATTGTAAACAAATATAAATCTTCAAATTTTGCATATCATTGCATTTGCTTCAAATTTTGCTTTGATGGTATAGGAGTTTTCTTTAGCTCATTAGTGAAACACTATAATAATTTAAAATAGATTTCTCAGATGTGTGAAAAAGAAAATATTAAGTTATAATTCTCTAAATGTGTGTTTGCTCAAGATAAAATTAATTTATTATGGTTTTAAGTCAAAGAAAGGGGGCATTTCTCCTGATAATCATAATATTGAAAGTATTAATAAATTACAGCCCCCAAAGAAAGTTAAACAACTTCAAGGTTTTCTTGGTTCTTAAATGTTTATAATAAGTTAATTGATTCTTATGCTAAAATTAGAGGACCCTTAAATAATCTTTTAAAAAAAGATACACCATGGCAATGGACAGAACACTGTCAAAAAGTTTTTGAAATAGTAAAAAGTAAATGATAACTAAACCAGTTACAGTTATATAACCCTAAATTACCTCTTCATGTTTTCTGTGATGCATCTCAGGTAGCCATTGGAGCTGTTCTAAAACAACTTGACTGTTCTGGTAAATTACATCCTGTCTCTTATCATTCAAGAACTTTACTCCTTATGAAAAAATTATTGTATAACTGAGTTGGAATGTTTAGTAATAGTGGATGCTCTTGATATATTTTATATGTATTTAGATAGAAATAAATTGAGAATTCATACTGATCATGCTGCTCTTTTTTGGCTTAAAAATTTAAGGGGAAGATTATTTCAGTATGCTTTAAAACCAAACATGTTTGATTATTTATTAAGTTAAATATTTAAGTTTAATATAGATTTATTTAATATTATTAAGTTAATATTTACTTTTAACAGTTAATTTTGAAGCTGATATGTTATCAAGGTATCCCACTTCTCAATATCTCCAACATTCTGCGTCTTTATTGGAATTGGACGAGATAAAACTCTATCAAAATTTAGACAATTTAGATAATACTACATATAAAAATATTAATGATGTATTTCTAATTAGAAAAATTTGTTTAAAATTGTTGTACCGTTTTCTCTTTGGAGAAAAGTTTTGCAAAATGCTCATGAACAATTTGGGCAACCGGGCACTCAAAAAATAATAAATTTAATTACTCTTCAATATTATTGGCCCCTTATTACTCAAGATATTGCACTTTTTGACAATTAAATAAAAAGAAAAAGCAAAAAAGATTTGGCCTTTTACAGGCTATGCTCCCCTCCCCCGATCATCCTTTTGAATTTCTTTCTGTCGATACTGTTGGTGGATTTAATTATTACAATTCTACTAAAAAATTTCTTATATAGTAATAGATCATGCAACTAGATAAGTTTGGGTTTTTCCACCCAAAAGTGAAAGTTCTGAAACTTGTATTAATATATTAAAGCAAGTTTTCCAAATTCATGTGCCTTCCAAATTACTAATACAAATGGTGCTTTTACCTCATCTAAATTCAAACATTTCCTGAGAAATTACTGTGCCAAGCAACTGCTAACATCTTCACATCATTCACTAACTAATAGGAAATGTGAAAGAGCTAACTAATCAATAGTAACTAAATTAAAGTGTAAGGTCAATTCTTCTTCTATTAAAATTCCCTGCACTAGACTTTTAGAACAAGTAACCAATGAATATAATTTAACACCCCATTCAGTTACAAAATTTCCTCATGCATATTTGTTATTTAACACTTCACCTTATCCTCCCTTAACTCAAAATCAATTCTATACTTTAGTAGAAGAAGCTAGTAAATTAGCTAAAGATAATACAATAGGATATCGTGATAAAAATAAAATAAGGTATGATGCTAGATTTACAGGTTCTCCTTTCAAACCTGATGACATTGTAATATATGAGGAATTTAATTATCCAAATCATAGAAAATTATCTTTAGTATTTTCAGTCCATTGGAAATAGTAACTAAAATTTCAGATGTAAATAATAAAAAAACACAAAGCAATTGATATTGTCCATGTATCAAAATTAAGAACATATTTGATATTAGAAAAACTAAAACTTAGCCATGAATAATAATTTAAGCATATATATATATATATATATATATATATATATATATATATATAAATAAATTTCCCATGTTTCTAACACACAAACTCCAACTCAGTTTGGCCTGTTATCTCGACTCATGAGTTTTTTTTTTTTTTTTTTCCTTTCATGATGATGATTGTTGCGATAGGTGCCATCACAAGATAAATTCAAATACAGCAGTCTTATTGAGAGGTGAGTTTAGGGTCAACCTTACAATGATTTTCTACCTCTTCCTATTTTCATTCTGGATATGTAATTCGCCCTTTCTGAAACAGGTATTCCTGAATGAAAGTAGAGAGGGAATAAGAATTATGCCTCCCTTCTTGATGTCCTAATTTTGGGTCATGAAGTTTCACCTATTATTAGAAATTGGTCGTTAAGGTTTCACTAGTCCCCAGTAATTGGCTAACTAGTGAGTTAAAAGTTTTTCTTCTTTTGAAATTACTTATTTGTATGTCATTTGTTTTGAGTATTAATATTATATTAAGAGTATTTTAAATCTCATTTCTGTTTTATTATTCAAGTGTTACATACGAACTTCAAAACTATATTGATATTTTATTATATTATTTTATATCAAATTGTTGATTTTGGTGAACCTTCTGTTATTAAAGGGCACTGTGTTCAAGAATTCTTGAGAGACATTACTCACCAAATATAGACAATCTTACAGATTGAGATACAGTAGACTGAGTTTCTGCAGAACATCATTTTTATACTTTACATTTTCATATTTTTATTTTTGTTGGTGTTGAATATTATTTAAGTTTTTATAATATTATCATTAGTATAATTTTTAATATTTCTAATATAAAATTATGAATGTAATTTCTGCATTAATCCAGAAACAAAGAAATGTAAGAATTTTATCTACGGAAATTTGTTGAATATTTAGAATAAATATACATTGTATTTAGTGAGTGCTAATGCTGCTACTGCTAAAACACAAATGAACTGAACAACTTTGGTATAAATGTTAGTACAATTGAAACAATTACAGCCTAGGAATTAAATTAATAAAGAATCCGGTCTGAGGACTTTCTCAAGGGTCACCCTCAGACAGGGACTCAATCCAGGGATTTTTTCTGTGAAGGGTCGGACTTGCGTCAAGAAATTGACCCCTCGTGACCGAAAATCCCAGAATATTGAGGTTTTGGGGATAAAATTAGTATCATAAAAGAAAAGACATCAAATTTTAAACAATGGTAACTCAAAATCACAGCGAACCAGAAAAAACATGAAACCATAAAACCAAATTCGTCGATATAAGAATGTACAAAGACTACTAACTAAATGAAAATCTTACATATCATATATTGTAATATATGATATGTAAGTCATAAAAAATAAAGTCATATATGATAGATATGAGTCACATATGATAAAATAAGTCAAATTGAAATCCAATCATAGTAAACCTGACAATCACAAGAATATAAATCAAATTCAGCAAAATAAGAAGGTAGAAAAAACTTGCTTTATTATTTTTTTATCACTATTATGTTCGCTTTGTTCTCAACAGTAAATTCACTTCTTTCTATTATTTGAAGGTATATTTCAGTTTGGTGAGTGTTTTTTCTACCTTCTTATTTTGCTGAATTTGATTTATATTCTTGTGATTGTCAGGTTTACTGTGATTGGATTTCAATTTGACTTATTTTATAAAGTCTGTATTACAATATATGATATGTAAGATTTTAATTTAGTTTGTAGACTTTGTACATTCTTATATCGACGAATTTGATTTTATGATTTCATGTTTTTCCTGGTTTGCTGTGATTTTGACTTACCATTGTTTAAAATGTCTTTTCTTTTATGATACTAATTTTATCTCCAAAACCTCAATATTCTGGGATTTTCGGGTCACGAGGGGTCAATTTCTTGACGAAAGTCCGACCCTTCACAGAAAAAATCCCTGGTTTGAGTCCCTGTCTGAGGGTGACCCTTGAGAAAGTCCTCAAACCGGATTCTTTATTAATTTGATTCCTAGGCTGTAATTGTTTTAATTGTACTTACATTTATAATAAAGTTATTTCTGTATTTATCTATAAATGATTTCTGTGCTATATAAAGGTAGGGGAAACGTTGGTGTCACTTTCAATATGTATTTAAATATTAACCTCTTAGACACCACTGTAGGGGGTGGCTGTGTGTCGAAATGCCCTGACGCACTTCCATGACTTGTGGTGATGAAAAAATTGTAATGGTATTCTAACATCGAATCTAAATATCAAATTGATTTCTAAAGCTTCATTTTAATTTAGCATATAGTAACTTCATTCTAAAAATATTCTCTTATTTCCTGATCCGATTCCATTCCCCTACTTAATTAATTCACGAGAGGTTTTGTAAAATTACAGGATCAGCTAACAGCCGACTTTCACATGCTCTGCATGACGGCATGACGAAGTTTTGTGAGATCCCATCCCGAGCATTAGGAGAATTGGTTGAAGCAAGATTTGGAAAGTATTTACACGTATTCCAGCATTTTGTACTGCGCGGACGAAACGACCTATATTACAATATTACCAAAGAACAACAAAAATAATAAAAAAAGTAGCATGGAATTTGGAGGCCACCTGACAACGGAGATACTCATATCTTTTTCTGAATTTATGTGTTTTGGGATTCTTTTTTCATCATGTACATAAAGAAGAGGAGCAGTAATTTTAAGATGCACATCTCTGGTGTTCTTTAATTGCAAACTGTGAGAGAAAATATTTTTATATTTATTTATATATTCTGAGAGTTGACATAAAAATTATTAATATTTCATTTCAAATTTTTTTTCTTAAAATGTGCATTATATGAAGATTTACCCTTTCATCACCTTCTTCTGAATTGTTGGACTAAGCTTTTCTAATTTATTTATTTATTTGTCATGATGGATTTTAAAGAATAGCTCGTTTCTTTAAATTCTGAATGCTCTTTATGAAGGCTGGTAGTTGGCAGCTTTGCTGTTGGAACCTCTTTTGTTATTTCCTGCTTATTTTTTACTGTTATTTTTATGTCATTTTATGTTAGAAGTAATAATATGGAAACCAGATAGAGTTTTGAGTCTTTCAAAAAAGATATAACAGCTTTTCAATGAGTAGAAAATTTATCACATCTTTTTGAAATTGAGGGTGTTTTCACTTTCAAGTTGAAGCAAGTATTTTGTGTAGCTTTTGCACTACAATGCATTTCTTTATTTGAACTTTATTGATTAAGTAGAGTGTGTCTCTTCGATATGAAAATTAATTATTTGTATTTGAATACATATAAGTTTCTTTTAATTCTAAAAATTTTCTGAAGTCCAGTCAGCGAAGAAAAACAATTATTGTGTAGATGGTGAGAAATCTTGCATCTGACTTTGGTTGTTTTTAATTTGTAAATAATGATTATTGATGTTAATTTTTTGTCATGGTATATTATTTCAATTCACTGTATATTATTTCTTTGGAATCGCCACTTCTTGTGAATGTAACAGGGGAATATTACACCATGGCATTCACTGGTACATCTTTACATGAGAGTATGCTAGAAAGTCTTGGAGAGACCGCTCCCGCTGGTTT
Source organism: Argiope trifasciata (assembly GCA_026543055.1). Classification (NCBI taxonomy): domain Eukaryota; kingdom Metazoa; phylum Arthropoda; class Arachnida; order Araneae; family Araneidae; genus Argiope; species Argiope trifasciata. The sequence continues at coordinate 13,596 of JAPMOQ010007454.1, read as the reverse complement.
GGTTTACAGTTAACTCCACCAATGAGTTTATATGACACATGCCACTAAGATATCTTGTTTTTCATTGTGCAAATTATATAAGAACGAAGTAGGTGTGCCTAAGTGAGGCTTCTAGCTATTTACTTTGAACCCATGTAATTTACTATTCATTTTTGGAAATTCTGCATCAGATTGCTTTTAAGAATCAATTTTATGTAAATTAAACATAAAATATAAACAGAGGAATTGCTTGTTAAATTTTCCATTTTATTTAACATTATTCTCTTTCGATGCTATGCTGTTTCACCGAGGATATTGATTATCTTGAATTCCAAGTTAATTCTTTAATTTTATTTTCATGCTAATATTTCCGCCAAACTGATAGCATTAAAATCGTGTTATTTTAACTGTCTTGTTTTTATTTCATTTTGTAAATGATTTTCCTATTGGAGGCCAGTCTCATGTTCTCTTAACAATATTAAAAAACGGGAATATTTGATTCTTTTGTGATCTGAATATTGCTTTTGTTTAACTTTATTCCAGTTGTAAACAACAAAGGTATAAATAACCTTCTTATTTACCTTTCAATAGTTGAAGAAAATTATGTAATGAAATATTTGATGTAAACATGAAAACGGTTTGAATTTTATTGCAACAATTATGTAACCCATTGTTGGAAATTAGACTAAACAATATTTTTTTAAAAATTAACAAAATTAACGAAAAATTTGCATGAATTACTAAATTGGTATCATTAAAAACTTTTGAAATGTAGTAAAATTTAGTTTTGAGTAATGATATTTTTGCTGGTTTCACGCCGCGTTCACGAACGTTATGTGAGAACGGGAAAATTTAATTTTAATTAATTAAAATTTCCAAAAAAATGCTGGTATGTACGCGCTGCCAAATTTGATAATTGTAGGTAAAATTCTGTAACTAGAACAATGCAAATATGCACACTTTCATTTTTATTATTAGCTGTGATAACGATGCAATTATGATATTTTTTTATCATCCATTTCAAATGTAAATATAACTTACTTTAATTTTCTTTAATTGCATTTTCCAGAAATACTTCACAGGATCAGGCTTTATCGAGGTCGCTCCTAAAAATTGAAAGCTAATTGCATTACAATATTGGAAGAAACAATTTTCAATGTTGAGCGAAATTTTAGCATCTTTCCACGATAACTTTCAAAAATAAATGATTTTTACTTCATTTTATAGCTGAACTGTTTAAAGTCTGCTTTTAAGTTGTAATAGAACTTCTATTCTACTAAGTCCGTAATGTCACCGGGTTCGCTTGTAATGGGCGTATGGTGTAAAAACTATCAGCAGTCCTCAATAGCGAACGAAGACTTTTATTAGCAAGAAGACAGGAATACACAGACAACGTTTGCACAGCCAAGACGCATACACGCAACTACCCACAAGTATTAATTCGTAGCAAGATCACCCACAAGTCACAAACCTTCCAGACAAAACTCAGAAGGATGTGTTAATCTATCTTCGTAGCAACTTTCTAAACGCCTGCAAAATTCTCCTCTGTCTTCTCACTTCAGCAGTATCAAACTGCAGATTTATTACTACACGACTAGCTATTGCTCTCACGTCTCAATGCTGCTTCTACAATAAACACTAGGACACGTCAAACAGCTCTCTTGTGCAATCACTTGAGCTCTATGCCACGCTTGCTCTTCGCTGAATTGATCCAACTATTCGCCTTTGCCTGTTTCCACGATTCTGTACGTGACTCAATACACGATTGTCTTCAGCTTGAGACTGCCTGCCCTTTGTAGTTCCCGAAGCATGGAGAAGAAATTTTTCTGTCGCAATTTGGCATATTTTGGTTCCTATGGACTGTATCATCAAAATTCTGAAAGATTCTAACATTATCTATTTTGTCGCCATCCCCAGGGATCATTAATTTGGAGTCGAATCAGCATCTAATGGAATTGATCGTAAAACGGTCTTTACAGTAATTGCGCTAGACATGCTGTTAAGCAAGATTTACAGATTTCTAACAATATACATTTCGAAATTTTGCTGAATTTTCAGCAAAATTTCATTTCTTCTTTTTTTTGTAATAGTTATTGGATGCATAAAAATAATTCTCGTTCATATCTGTTGTACTCATATATTTAAAAAGTTGTTTGGCTCCAATACATTTTTTCACAATATTAGTTGAAGTTTAATAATTTTCGTTTCATTTTTTAATTCAAATTTTATGACAGATGATAGAAAATTGTGGAAATGATAGTACAATGTACAGAGCAGTGCAAACAATCTAAAATGGTATGAGTTATTTGACAGTCAAAATTTAAAGCTCAAAAATATTACTGTTTATTCTTAAGACCAAGTTGAATAAAACATGAAATTAAAGATTTCAGCGTCCATTAATCCCGGCGAACTAATTGGTTGCCAAAGGAGAGTTATACTTAATAAATTGGTTATTAACGGAGGCAGTTGAATATTGATATTCTCATTCTCGTTGTATTATACATAATATATTCTTTGTTATCTTATATCATTCTTTTTATTAAATAAAAATGAGGTACACCGATTTCTTAAGTAAATCTAACATTTTTGTGATTTAACACAATATAATAAATTCAAATAATGTATAAAAGTGTTTAGTTCCTTAAAAATTGTTAATGAGTAAATTTTATATCAGACGGTATTACAAACGATTAATTTTTTTAAGCTGAGATTTTTTAGATTTATATTTAATATTATAAGAACGAAGGAAAATGATAGATACAATTGCTCCTACCGATATGGCAAAGAAAGAAAAATATAAAAGAACATATATCATCCATCATGTAATTATTTAATTAATCTATATGAATGAAAATGAACGGTTGTCTGTATGTCTTTTATGCGCTAACCCTATCGCTCATCGGATTGCAATACAACTTTGAATAATTATTACTTGCATTTGCGGGATGATTATGGGCATAGTAAAATTATGGAATGAATAAAAATTATTTTTGGATCTGTTAACCAAAGATTTTTGTCAAATTAACTCGCCAAGAAGACAATAGATTCAGTAAAGGTGCTAAATTCAAACTAGAGGTTAGAATTTCATAGATATTGTACATAAATGCTATGTAAGTCGTTCTCTGAGTAACAGACTTATTAGAGAGTATGAGAGAAAGTTTTTGGGAAGGCATTTCTGTAAAATTGAAATTTTATTTAAAAATTTAATAAAATTTTAATTTTTTTTCATCATCTTCCAGAAATATTAAAGTATAAAAATTTTTTGTAACATTTTAATTTTTAAAAAATATTAATTCAACTATATCAACAAATTTATGATATAAATATATTTTCATGTTCAATGAATTTTGAAAGAAAATATTTTAATTACATTTTTTTAATGTCAATCTTAAGAATTCTGAACGAATATTAAACGAATCACGAAAGATACAAAAAATAGTTTCTTCCATTACAATTCTCAAAGAGCACCAAGCATTACAATTCTAAAAGAATATATAAATCCATTATATAAAAATGAATTGTGGTTTGTTCGTACTTCATATGCTGCCGTACTATTCAATCGATTTCTATGCAACTTGGTCAACTCATTACTTTCACCTGGGTGAATATTATAGGCAGAATACAGTTCTCATATCTGTTATGTAAAAATAAATTTTTGTTCGTCTAATGCTCAACCGATTGCAGTGAAATTTGGTAGAATTTTTTGCTTGCATTTCCTATTATAGGTTATATTATTTCTAAGATTATAATTTAAAATTGATAAGTTACTAGAGTCAAGCAGCATATCCCATCGGAATTAATCGCACATGTATTAAACAAAATAAAATTATGATTCAGTGTAGTGAATGTGAGGGGAATGAAATCAAAAATACTTCCTGAAAGCGTTAATGTGTTTCTTCTCATTAACGAATAGTCTTCTATACTGGATGTTGTTATTCAACGTGCTCACTATTTTTTCGTAGCAAACCGCTCATACGAGTATTATTTAGAGTTGATCTGACGATATTTCAAAATTATTTCTTCTGCGGCAGCATCGCGTCGGGTATCAGCTTGTACTTTATAATTTTTAATGTACTCATTTTGCTCATATACGCATGAAAAAGGTTTGTCTCGCCTATAGTATTATAGCATGCGAAAGCATCAGATTTTGTATAAACATTTACAATATTGGTCAAAAGTATTGATAGAAAACGTCAATCAATTTTAAAATTCCACAATACTTTGCACATCATTGATGAATATTGTATTTTCTTTTGCATGATAGTCATAATTTCATTAAGACACTTAGTTTTTGGGCAACCATCTATATCATAGAGAATATTGACTACATTTCGTTTCATTTCAATAGCTTGTGCATTGCTTAGTGTTTATGATTTTCTCAACACATATGTGTTTATGATTTTTTCCTCTCTCTCTTTATATAACGAATAGTTGTTGACATTACAGCTGTGTTATTTAAGAATCCTTGTCCTGTTCTAATCTTAATGTATAAAGTTCTATGCAATCGTAACGTTATTAATTTTGACTTCATTTCTTTTCTAACATCTGTTATGCTATAACGTCGGTTAGGTATTTCTCAAGTACGCTACTCAAGTATTAATCAAAATCTTTTTTTTTTCTGTTAACTATGAAATCACGCGTTATATATGTGATGAACGAGGAAAACGATTCGAATTCCTTTGCTACAAAAAATATTCGTAAAAACAGATTTAAATTTTTCTTATCCAATCATAAAAATAAAATAATAAAATAACATTGTTCATCGGTTGTGGGCGAGGTAAGTGCACCGTATACGAATTGATATCGTAAAAAAAAAAAATTTCATAAATCAATTTAGCCAAATAGTATTGTTCAGAGTTTGCATGAAAAATATCACAATTTAGTTTTATTTCCAATTATTTTTAAAATAGAAAAAAAAAATTGCTTTGTGCACATACTAACCCGCTGAACATTATTTTTGTCAAATTTCTTTTCCCAAGAACAAACAGTTTTGTTCTGAGGCATGACAACTAACACATGCGCGTTCTTTTTTTATTCGAAGTCGATAAACGTAATGCAGTTCATTTATTTCTTATGAAAAGAGATGCTAATAGTTTAAAAGATGTGTTATTTATGCAACAACTATCAAATTTCTTTCTAGTGTTCCATACGAAGAAGCTTTATGAAACTCTTATTCTTTGTTATTTTTCCTCGTATCTCTCTCTTTCCCTCAAATTTGCTGGTACGTGTGTGTATGAATTAAATTCTATTTTTTCAGGAATATCTTAATAGAATGCAACTTTAAATCAAGTTTCTTTAGCTTAAAATTCGATAGTTTATTTACATTAATTCAAATAAATGCATAAAAGTTGTAACATATTTAAGGCGAAATTTGAATAAAATATACTAAGAGGCATTGTCTTCTTGAGGTGAGATTCGGTTGATTTTTTTTTTTCATATTTATACACATATAACATTTTTTAACAAGCATGTGTAACTAGAACAAGTGTACTATATGTTTTATATATAATACAAATTAAAAAAAATGGCATAATACGTGCCATGTTAAAAAAATATTAAAGAGTACGTTATATGCATAATACATTCTCGAAATATTTTTATTTAATTTTTTTTGGCTGGTAATCTTGTTAAATTTGAACGTTTAGCTTCAGGTGCAGAGATTAATAAAATTTTCTATTTTTAGGCTATGGAACCAACACAAGGACGAAAAATATTTCTTATAGATGATCAAGGTCAAATCTATGAACAATAGAAGTTTAATATCTCCTGTTTGTCAGCTAGTAAGCTTAAGAATAAATATATACAGTGAACTCTTAACTTTTTAACTAGACGAAGGATCGACACGCTAAATGATTGAGAAGAAAGTCTATTGTGTTATGCATGTAATAAAAGCTAGTAGTTCCCTGAAAAATTTTAAAAATATATATATTCTATCTACTTTTGTAAAATATATATCATGCAAAGTAGCACATCTCATTGATACTTTAGATAAACTTAATAGATAATTATGTTTTAACATTAATCAGATGAACATTATTTTCATCTAATCTAACTTTTGTTGGAAAAGTTTTTCGAAAAAACATGATTTGATGAGGAATGTTCTAACACCTGTGGAAGAAAAGCCTCTATCGTGGATAATACAATATGAAATAATTTCTAATCAATGCACTCAAATTTCGAATATATGCAAGATTACGAAAGAATTCTGCAAAATGTGTACTAAAGTATCTTCCATGCAGGAATTCGCAATGCCAGTAATCTCCACAGTTATTAAAGACAAACCATTTGTTTGTGATGTGTGCAATAAAGCGTTTTCTCTACAAAAAGATTTAAAAATGCATTTAAATACGCACACGAAAGAGAAACTGTTCTTGTGTGAGGTTTGTAATAAAGCGTTTACTGTAAAAGGAAGTTTAAAGACACATTTAAGGACGCATACGAAAGAAAAACCATTTGTTTGTGATGTTTGCAATAAAGCGTTTTCTTACGATGGAAGTTTAAAAGCACATTTACTGACGCATACGAAAGAGAAACGACATACTTGTGATATATGCAATAAAGTGTTTGGTCTACGAGAAAATTTGAAGGTACATTTAAGGACGCATACGAAAGAGAAACCATACACTTGTCAGCTATGCAGTAAAGAATTTTCCCAAAAGGGAACTTTAAAAACACATTTACTGACTCATACGAAAGAGAAACCATATATTTGTGAAATATGCAATAAAGCGTTTTCGGAACGACAAAATTTAAACACACATTTAAAGACCCATACGAAAAAGAAACCGTATATTTGTGAAATATGCGGTAAAGCGTTTTCTTACGGCTCAAGTTTAAAAGCACATGTACTTACGCATACGAATGAAAAACCACACACTTGTGAGAAATGCAGTAAAGTGTTTGCTCTACGAGAAAATTTGAAGGTACATTTAAGGACCCATACGAAAGAGAAACCTTATGTTTGTGAGATATGCAATAAAGGGTTTTCTCATAAAGGAAGTATAAAGAGACATTTACTGACGCATACGAAGGAAAAACCATATGTTTGTAAGATTTGATATCAAGAATTTTCTGTACGACAAAATTTAAACATACATTTAAGAACCCCCCAAAAAAGAGAAATTATATATTTGTTAGATACACAATAAAGCGTTCAACGGATCAGGAAAGATGCAAAAAATTGTTTCTTCCCTTACAATTCTCGATGAGTATCAAGCGTTACGATTATAAAAGAATACATAAATCGATTATATAAAAATGTGTTTTTTGATCGCACTTCATATGCTGCCGTACTATTCAATCGATTTCTATGCAAGTTGGTCAACTCATTGCTTGCACCTGGGTGAAGGTTATAGGCAAAATATGTTTATCATATCTGTTATACAAAAATTAATTTTTGTTTGTTCGTGCCTATGCGCTGCTGTACTGTTCAACCGATTGCGATGGAACTGGGTGAAACATATTGCTAGCATTTCCGCGAATGTTATATTTTAAAATTGATCATTGACAAAAGTTCAACAGCACATCCCATCAGAATTATACACACATATATCAAACAAAATAAAATAATTATGATTGATTTTAGTCAATTTGAGAGAAATGAAAGCGGTAATGTGTTTTTCTTGTTAATAATTAGTCTTCTACTCTGGATGTTGTTATTCAGTTATTTTGTTCACTATTTTGTCTGCAGCAAACCGCACATTCGAGTATTATTCATAGTTGATCTCATACATACATTATTATCGATGCCGCTCAAGTTAAGTTATATATAATGGACATTTCCCAATGTTAACAGTAATTTTGTCATTTATTAAGTGAATCTACAAACAATATTTCGATTATACAAATGTGTATCGTATTGATTGCTTCGTCAAAAAAGCACCCAAACGTGCTACACTTAGTAGATCTAACAGCTCTACATCAGGAAATTAACCAAATCGAGCTTCATAAACAAACGAGGAACAGCAAGAGAGTAATTAAGCAGATCGTTTACCAATAGCAAATTATCGTGTTTCAGAGTCGCAAGATCAACATGGGCTAGAGCAGAAAAACAACATTTACATGCTACTTGATCACGAGTATCAGAATCAAAAAACCAATATGAGGCAAGAACATCAAAGTAAAGTCTATTGGAGATGTGCTCATTTCACGCATTCCCATTATCCTCCCCCCCCCCCCCCCCCCCCCCCCCCCTGCCTTTTGATTTCAAAAGACTGCAGCTCCCCATTCGACTTGCATTCTTAGTGGCAATCAACAATGTGCATGGTCAATCACTTCAAGTGCGCGAACTGAACCTAAAAAAACCCATGTTTTTTACAAAACCAATTGTATGCTGGATGCTACGAATCGGACAATCGAGAAATTTATTTGTTTTTTCTGAAGACGGAAAATCATAATAAAACAAAATGAACAATAGTAATAATTTTGAATAATAAAATAAAAAAGAATAGAATAAAAATTATTTATGCCTCTGTTTTATATTTCATTCAACTTCAATGAATATTTTAATTTCCTATATTAAAATTAATATTTTTTCTATTATTCCTGACTAAACAAGACAGTTATTTTACATTTCAAACGATATTCCCATAATAATTTTTTTCTGCGGCAGCAACGCTTCAGCTTGTGCTTCATAATTAATAAAAAAATTATAAAATATAAAAAAAAACAAAAAAAATTATTGACTCGCATGTAGTATAGCGTGCGAAAGTATCAGATTTTGTAAAAACTTATACATGGCTAAAAGTATTGAGAGAAAACTTTAATCAATTTAAGTTGGATTAATACTTTGCTAATCATTGATGAATATTGTAAGTATTTTCTTTTGAATGATAGTCATAATTTCATTAAGACAATTTTGCGTTTGGCGGCCAACTGGATAGTAGAGAATATTCACTGTATTTTTTTCCATTTCCACAGTTTATGCATTGCTTAGTGTTTATAATTTTCTCAACACAATATCTCATATAACGAATTGTTCCTGACATTACAACTGTGTTATTTAAGAATCATCGTCCTGTTCTGTACTTTGTGTATAAAGTTCCATGCAATCATAATGTCATTAATTTTGATATTTTTTTCTATTCTTTCTAATCAAAATAAGACTTTTTTAAAATTTCTAAAATTATTTCTTCTGCGGCCGTACTAGCATATATATATATATAATATACACACAGACATTTGTGTACATTAAACTGACATGTACTCTAAAAATATAGTCAATAAAATTAAAATTGAAATCCAAATTTTGACACATTTTGACGAAGAAAAAGTGCTAGCACAGAATTTGAACATTTCAGAACATTTTCTTGTCCAACGAATTCAGAAAATTAAAATATTGTATTCCGAATCAGCAGAAAACGAAGTTATAAAAAGCCCAGTAGAGGAACTAAGGTGTTATTTATTAACACAGTAATTTACACTGTTATTTTACAAATAGATGATAGATTTAAAAGTATACCAAATATTTCTGATTTCAAATTTGTCTCTGATATAAAAATTCTAGAAACTCATGAATTAGAGATACATTCCAAAAACTTTGTAAAGTTTCATAACAAAGAATGGAGAGTTTTTAGTTATTTTAACGTCCCGGGACGGGACGGACCTCGATATGTTGAGCCACGTTCAGATAACAAAGAATGGGGAGGAAAACTTAACCCAGGAAATTTGTTTGAATGAAAGGCGTAAATAACGTACAAGACATACTGCGATACATCTATACTTATAATAAAGCTCAATGTGTGTGTGTGTGTGTTGGCGCTCTACAGGCCAGACCGTTGGACCTACAACTACCAAATTTGGTACATGTATACCTTGGAGGTCCGGAATGTGCACCTCGGAGCCCCTTTTTCGAATTTTTAATTAGAATTTGAATTAATTAAAATTTAAGCGAAATTTCGAACTTTTTACGCTATAACTTCCGAAATTATTATCGGACAAACATGATTTTAACATCAATTTAAAGATAAAAAAATTAGCTTTCTAATGGTATCAGTGTTTTAGTGTATAACTTAAGCCTCTATTTTTAACAAATTTTTAAAGAAATATTTTGACCATGTTTTTTTGAGCAGGTGACTGAATAAATAAAAGAAAACAATGACGGAAGTTGAAATAATTAAAAAAAAAAAAATCATCGTAAATCAAATCTAAAGAAATGATACTTTTAACACGTGACTGGATAAAATAAAAGAAATATAAAATGTGATATTTTCTTTAAAAAATAAATGCAAAGCAAAGGTTTCTACTATCGTTTGCAATATCGATATCATTAACTCCATAAATCTTTTTTATTTACGGTAAACCTGATTGAATTTAGACAGAATATGCATTGAAATCCCCGACTTAATGGCATATTTATGTAATCGTTTGCAGTATATGTATCATTAATTCAATACTTTTTTTCCCTTTTCTCGCTTTCTTTAAAAAAACATATTTAATATTTTTGTAACATCACCGAAAAAAACATTTTTAATATTTTGGAAGCATAATTGATAGTTAAAACTGACTGATTTATAAAATTAAAAAATATTATTAGGCAAAGGTGTACTTTTAGAACTTTCCGTCCATCATCTTAAAGAAAATATTAATTTCAGGTCAATCAATGCTCGGAATTACTTCAAGGCTAATAAATATGTGATTTAATTGAACATTTTAGAACGCTTTACTCATGGCGAACCAGCTGGTCGCCAAAGGCGGCTAGTATTAAATAATAATTATAATGAGTTGTATCTAAATGTATTAACTACTAGCTGTTACCCTGTTGAAATTTTGAAGTATATATACGAAAAACTATCAAATAATGACAAATAAAGAAATTAAACCTAACCTAAAAACGATAAATTTAAAATTGTAAGCTTATACGAAAAATATATAACATAAATACAATTTATTTACATTGTATACTCAAAATAAAACAAAACAGCAAATCCAGTCCTGTCAAATCTATTTTTTTTATTGATCGAGATTGAGATAGCTAGAACAGTATGATACACATAATTTATAAATTTAATTTAAATGAAAACACACTTGTCAAAACTCATGCACGAACTTTCAACGCCAGTTGGTGAAACGCTCATGCCTGACTTTCCTATGCCAGTTGGGGTAACTTAATGCAGATTAGAAATTTTTTCTTTGCTTTTTTCTGTTTTCTTTTAATTTAAATGTATTTCGGAATGAATCCGAAAGATCGATTCATTAACAGCATCCGATTTCAAATACATCAAACATTAAGAAAATAAACGGGATCGTTTGAAATAATCGGTCTTACCTCATTTCTGTTGGGAAGAAAAACTGAAGCTTTTCTTATCTTTGGTAGGATTTGGCCTCAGCTTTTTGGCATGACAGTTAGATTTTAATCAATAAAAAATTAACTAATATAAAAAGAACCGGAATATAAAGTAGCCTATATTCTATTTCTGACTATAATCTATCTTTGTGGTATATTTTATCCAATTCTGTTCAGACGTTCTGGTGTGATTGAGTAAGAAACATCAGTCCATCCAAACATTCACATTTATAATATTAGATGTTAAAATTATTTTTTACCTACCCAGTTACTATAGCAAATGTTGAGCGCTCTTTCAGCAAATTAAAATTAATAAAGAATTATCTTCGGCCAAGCATGTGTTACAATGCTCTACATTCTTGGCATGTAAATAAATAGAAATTTTCACCTTTGGCGCAGAAACCCATTTCGAACTCCCAAGTTTTTATCATTATCGGAATGAAACCCGTCCTTTAGTGCTACTTCCCTTTTCGCTTATAACGCTTTCTCCTCTTTGAACTCCTGATGAAGGGTTGAAGCGTCCTCTGGTTAACGAGTCTCTCGAAGCTGCCGATGTTTGAATTCAACTTCAGCACTTCATTTTGAAATAAATGTTAGCAAGTTTTAATAGATTCGAAACTATTTTTATTTTAAAACCTTATTCTTTAAAAAACAAAATTCGTTATGTATGATTAATATTTGTTGTATTGAAAGTTTATTGCTTGCTTCCTCAGCAAATAAAAAGCGCGCGAAGTCTTAATATATATGTGTATCTTATTTCAAATGATAGTGTAAAAGAAGCCAATGTAATTTTTTGTAATTAGATGTCATTATTCGCTTAGAAAATATATCATATAGGCGTAGAAGAGCGGCAAAAAGAGAAAAATAATCGATGGTCTCTCTTCCCACATAATGTCATTTACTTTGTATCTCAATCTCTTGTTTTGAAATTATGCTGTATGAATTTCAATTTTCATCTAAAAATATTACCTATTCATATTAAAATTTTAGTCATTTTACATAGATACCAACATGTAAAAAACAAAATGATTAGTAAGTGTAAGAAAAATAAAGTATATTAAATACTTGCATAAATGCCAAAGATATTATTTATACTATTTTATGTAATTCGCTGGTAAACTAGAAATGCTTCCATGTATTTTCAACTCAATAATTAATTAGGAATGTGAAACATAGAAAAGTTCCCATTGGTCTGCTATAAGAAGGTGACTGGCCATTTCAAAAAAATAACCCATTGATTATTTTCGAATTGTAATGGCAAAAGGAGTTAGTGTTCCAAACCTATAAATCAGCTGTATTGTTTCTTCAGTGGCCATAATAGTGTATTGTTTCTTTTAAAGCATGTGGAAATCCAGCTTCTAGTATGGCTTCCAGATATGTTTAAAAAAAAAATTCCTAGAGTTGCAATAAAAATTACTAGGATTATACTTGACATGAAATTGTCAACAAATAATTCACATGCTGTGGTTTTCAGTGTAAATGGAACTGAAACTATCTGAAGTTGAATGTGTTGTTATGTTTCATTAATTACAAAACATGCTATTTTATTAAAGATAAGGAGCATAATTTAGAGAACAGAATTTATCCATCATGATAGTTTTAATTGTTATGTCAGTCAGACCACATTTCCTATTCTGTGCATTCTTGTCGAATATATTTTTAAGCTAACAATTTACTGTATCAAAACACTCTGAAGCCAAATATGACTAAATTAATACCCATGGCACATGATTTGTTTATTAAAGATGCTCACCCTGATTGATTGGAGAACAGGAGGTATTTTGAGAATCCTCGTTATTGCTTTTTTAAGGCTGAAGATAATTTTTCATATGTCTGAAAGAGAAACCCATGCATTCCTGTGTGCTGAAGAAAATGGACTCGAATGATGTCAGGAATAAAAAGGTTTATAAAACATCTATTGAAAGCGTGAAATGTTATATGTGTTTTTGAAAAGATCTTTTTCAGTAAAAGTACTCATAGTTTCAAGCGATTATGAAGTTTTTATGAAAATAATCAAAAAAATTTATCATAGTCGACATGTTTCCCTGTCAGCCTTGAATTTTTAAATCTATTTGTCTATACTATAACAACCTTTTTAATTATAAAAATCCCATTTTTGTTGCGAAAATTATTAAAGCTTTTTGCAATGTAGTAGCTCATTTTGGTCTGCTAGAGCAAAATAATCAGTTAATTATATTATCTTAAATAATATTGTATCTAATTATAATTAATTATATCTATTTCCAAGAGAATAAAAACAAGGGATCCAAGTTTTAAGAATTTCAGAAATCAATCATATTTGACTTTGCAAATGAAGGAAATGATGACTGTAA
>JAPMOQ010007453.1:0-12685 GCA_026543055.1 Argiope trifasciata | reverse complement strand
TTTTCGTGTGTGGATAGTGTGTAAGTGTAGAGGTTTTTCGTGTGTGGGTATCGAGGCTTTTTCCATGTGTGGACTGCAATTAGCAGTGGCTTTTTGTGTGTAAATAAGTCATTAATTGTCTGTTGAGAGCAATTTAGCAGTGCCGTTTGAAAGAATAAATGAAATACTTCTTTAGGATTAAATTAAATAAGCCCTTTTAAATTAAAGCCTGTTTGTAGTGTCTTATTTAAAGAAATTTTCTTTTATTTGCCAAGAAATAATTTTTTCCACTCTATTTCCCTGAGGAAAATTTCTTATTTACAGTACAAGAAAATTTCAATCGTGTAAAAAGCTCATTGAATTTCTATTAATTTGATATTTCAACATTAAAATTCGAATTTCTAAAGGGTTTTTCATTTTTTTATTCAGATAATATTTCAAACCGATATGTCTTTTGTATGGGCAAAATTAAAATAAATTCATTGAAACTTAGCCCATTTAACTATGCAGCCAAAATGGGTTCGAAAATGATTCCTGCATTTTTTTTCGGAATACGTTCCTATTAAAATTTAAATTATAAAGCATAAAATTTGAATAATTTTATATTTGGCAATCTTTACTAAATAGAATTATTTATTATAAAAATTAAGTGAATTTTGCACTTTTGGAATTTAGTTTAAAACGGAATTTAAAGCTGTGTTTAGTAATTAAACTGCAAAATTTAATAATAACTCAACTAACATCTCCGATGTTAGTTTATGTACTTAACCAAGACTGGGAATTTAAGGAAATGCAATCTTTTCAAATTTTTTGAATCATTAAAAATTCATGAAATGCTTACTTTTGTTCTGTTTAACATTCATAAAATAAATTCCTCTTCGTAACATAGTTTCTCAATTTACTACTACTTGTTTTTGCTCAGCATATAAAACGTAGTTAGGTAGTATTTTCTGGCTCTCAATGTATCAGTTATGAAAGTTTTTTTTGTATTACATAAAGAATTCCGAGATATCTTTCATATCATGCCAGACATTTTGGCCCATCAGGGTTTAATGAATGATAGCATTCATCTTCTGACAAATGCAGTCAAGTTTTGGTTCGTAAAATGCAAAAATTAAGCCTTTCAAGTTATCGGATAAATTACTACTTTAAAAGGATCAGAGTATAAAAATCATTCTGCCCAATTTTAAAGTATAATAGCTTCATTGGCAATAAACAATCAAATGTTTTTAACTTTCTTCCGCACTTCTTACAACATGACGCAATTTTCTAGAAATTGGGCTTATATCTAACAATAAAATGCCCCGTTGCTAAATATCTGGGACTGTGACCAAGAATCTTGATGGAAAAACTGAATGAATCGTACATTGAGCGGAAATAAGTCAGCGTAGCATAGGAACCGTTTTTCACGAGAATTAGCTCTATTTTTAAAGGCCGAGTACGAAATTCGAAGATCTATCAGTTTTAAGGGCTATACTTTCACAAAATTCAACATTCGGCTGAAAGTGTGACAGTTTACAGCATTATACCCTTAATGTCAGTAATAGGATAGAATGTTCAAGAATTATCAATTTTGAACTGAGGTTGAATGTCACAAACACCGAAATGAGGAGAATCTGGATTTCTTCAATTTTGATGATACAAACTTAAAATTAAATTTTAGTTGATATTAAAACGTATGAAGTCAAACTTTCATGGGAATTTTGGAGGCGTTGTATTTCGATTGATATCAGAGAATAGTTAATGATTATTAGATGACAGAGAATAGTTAATGATTAGATGACAAATGATGATGCTCTGTTACTTTTCGAAATATGAATGTTTTTATCTGTGCTTTAAAATCTCCATAGATGCACAGAAATTTAGACAGAGGGATAAGTTTCAGAACCCTAACCTAAACTTTCCGAAATCGCTTTGCACGAAATCCCTATTTCAATGCATCATTTCAGAATTCCATATTGGGACAAGTAGAATTCTTTTATTTTCCGTTATTCTATTTTTCGTTAGATTAAATCGTCTTATAAGTATAATATTGAATAATGGATTTTTCTCCCGATTGGAAAAGAATTTTATCTTAGTTTTTCACCTATTTTAACTCCAGAAAAGATTCAAGCCTAACGTTTATCTACTTGGGTTCTCGAGTTCCCTTTTTTGGAATCTGAAATTTGAAATGAATGTTTCTTCTCGAAATCATATGAGAAGCACTGTAAACTTTAGACCCGATTCTCTTTTTATATTTTTGAAATAATTATTACTTATATACAGAATTAGGTGTTTATCTCGTGCTTTCGATGCTTCTTACTTTCTAATAATCATCCTTCTATAAAGAGAAATGATCCCGCATTTCACTTTAGGATTTGGCGCACAATTTCGAATATCGATAAGTCATAAAATAAAAATGTAATTATTAACATATAAATAAAAATATGAATTGTATTGAAAACGAGTAAATTCTGCACAGTAAAACTGAATTATTTTTATTTAGGGTGACTTTTTCAGGGAACATTTTCCCAAATCCTGCATCAAAACAGGAATCGCGATTTTTTTCGAATAGATGTTCAAATATTCGATTACTTTTAATGAACTGAGTCATGATGATTCTATACAGATAAAGTCGGGATGAATCTCCCTTAAAATGTAAAAGCATAGGACTTAGTATTTGAGATCATTTAATTCCGAAACAGGATGATGTTGAGGTTAATCAAACTTTGGGGGCAAAACAGATATCAAGATGTACAACTAGAATGAAACGATTCCATTTTCTTCAAGGAAATGATCAAAGCAGCAATGGAAACGAGGACTAGCAATGGAATTAAGTGAATCCTAGCAATTCAATTCTTTAAATCAAATAAAATCCATTTTGGATAATTCGGTTAATTTATTCAGCTACTAATCGACATGAAATGTTAAATTTTCAATTTCAAGGAAATATTTCGTGGATGAAATCGCTTTATTTGATAAATTGTTCATTCTTTTCCTTTTTGGTTTTTCTAATTGCACTTTATTCTAATTTTATCAAATAGAAAATGCTTTGAAATGCATTAGAATCGTATCCCGAAACTGTCTGCATGAATAATTAAAATTTATCTCCTAATGTCACGGCTGGTTTTCATCGAGGATTCCAAGACTGATTTAGCGTTTTAACTTGTGTAGTCTGATACATCCTATAAACCTGTGGAATTATGCTTAAACCATGGTGGATAAAATGAGTAAAGAAGAATCTATACGCAGTGAGTTCTTTACAAACGCCAAGGAAAATGAAGCTGCAAAATTGTCACAAGGAAGTAACTGAGATCTCATAAAATATCCTTTATTTTTAATCGGGAATCTCTTCGAAAGTGATTAAGTATATCAAGAATTTCTAGATCGTTCAATACAGGAACTATATTCTAAATATCTTGATCAAGAAGCTCTGCTAAAGGAAAAAATATTGCAAAGATAAAAAAAAAATCTGTTCAAAAGGGAATTCCATACCCAAAAAAAACGTATTGAGTTCCTGAATAATTTGCTTGCTTCCAACTAACTTGTATTGCTTTTAAATATTAATTACGAAAAAACTACTTTGGTCTGATCTGCGAATGAAATGAGAAACTAATATGGATGAAATAGCAAAAGAAAAAACATTGTTTAGTTCCAACATGTTTCAATTCAATACTCCTAAATAACAATCTCAATTAAAAACCGGCAATCTCAATTTTTGACTGCCTTATCACTTTTAGTGTTTCATTTTGCCTTTTCTTTTCCCCAAGTCTTACAACGTTCGATATTTTATGCAGGTTGGAATATTTCAGGAATCTTTGGATTTATCCTTGACTTTTAAGGATCACTGACTGCAAAATATCATTGCCTAATATTACTGCTTATCCATCAATTTTAATGTCATTTAGAAAGTAAAACAAATATGCAATGACATAAATCCTATTGATATATAAAAGTAAACATACTGCCATTATGTGGTATTGAAAGCAATGAAGAATATTCCACAATCCTGTAAATATGCAGAATAAATGCCATCCTATTCCATATCTTTTCAGCCTTTCTATCAGAATCTTCCTTCAAATATTGAAAGCAAAGGAAACTATTGTCTGGAATTTATATTTAACTATATCGTCAGTGAAACTTGAAAGTATTTCAATTCACCAAGTGCTGATTATTATTCTACAAAAAAAAGATGATTCATTCGTAGCTGCTAATTTCTTGGATGCAGAGACTACTTTAAGATCCAGAGGAACCTCAAATCGATGAAAAATTTGCAGGATATACTGAAAATGCTTTCTTTGGAATAGAAAGAAGCGTTTAAAGTTCAAGTGGTAAGTCAAAATATAATACCAAAACAAAATATTTACCTTAAAATGAAACTTTGTCTTTTGAAATATGTTTATTTATAGTACATTACCCTCTTTCATTGAATTTTCCTCAGATTTAATACTTGTAGAAATCTCGTAAATCATGGATAATTTTAGTATAGTTGTTAAACAAATTTTATTATTTAAAATATCACTTTACCTAATGAGTTCAATTCCATAACTAGATGCACTGGAAAGTATGGTCATAAGCTAGTGTTATTTAAACTTTGAATTTGATTTTTGGTCATTTACTGTGCTGTTTATTTAGGAAAATAACTATTTTTACTATCAATATTGGTATTTTTCATACTCATTACAATAGATTTATATCTAGTTTTTATAAATTCATATTTCTTTTCCAGAACTTGTTGGAAAAAGTTTCGAATAAGGTGGACCTGCCTCAACATTCCGGAGAAACGTTTACGTTGAATCAATATTTGCAAGATCTTGGACTTCATGACTCTCCCTAACATAATACAAGCGGCGAAACATAAGCATTTTTTGCTAACAAATTTGGAGATTATACAAGAGGCCCAATTTCTAAGATGTTTTAATATTAATTGTTAACGAGAGCAGCAGAGTAAAATGCAATTTAATCAGTATTCTTTAAAACTATAGGTAATGATTTTAAGTCTTATTTTTAATTGCTTCGTGCTGACGCTTTTCAGATGCAGCCCCTGCTGATGCCTTTTTACGCAAAATGAACCTAATTTCCGCCCTTCATATTTTTAATTTTAATAAACAGCCTCCCATCTGCAAAAACCAATGCTGAATGTTTCGATGCTTTTTTTTCATGTTCTGATACGGTGATTTTAAAAGCATTTTATTTTAAAACTGATTCTGGGATTTGGAAAAATTAAATTCAAAATGAATATTTAGCATTGAAATTAAGTTGCTTTGAAAGTTTAATAATAAAAAAAATGTCTGAAATAGCAACAAGAATTTTTTTTCTGGAATTTTTTTGCAAATTTTATATAATTTAGTTCAATAATAAAGCGACATGGACCTTCAGAAAGTTTAGAAAAATATTTTCTTTGCATTTTTGATTTCATATATTTTGAAATTGTCTCACTTAACTGAATTTAGCTGTTTATTAAATTTTTGATAGCTCATTTTGAATGACAAAATTTAAGAGAACTGATGTTACTGGCTAAAAATTCTTAATAAGATAACAGTATTTGAGCCTTTCCTTGATCCAAATTATTGAAGCAAATTCCCTAAATGACAATTTTGGATACAATACAAACAATCTCGGTTAATGAGAATTTGAAATCAGCTGAAATATTAAAAGCACTAGAAGAATTATTTCTCACTTTATTCCTTGAAATTCTTTTTAATTTGGAATAAAAATGACTACATTTTAAGTAAATTTTGCTTGCATTTAGAAAATTGTGATTTATTTTAGAGATCTTAGAGCCATAATGACTAATATCTTTCATAGAAATGTATTTAGATCTACTGGCAATGGGAATATCTACTTCGCCCATTGCCGAATGATAAATGTCTGTTCCAGTTCCCGATATTGTATTTAAGAAAAGAAAATCAGGAATTTGGATAATTTATTATGTATATTTGTATTATATTGATATTTTTTAATTCAATGTTTCGCACAAAATTCTCATTTAATTGGTAAAACTAATAATTTTTAGAATTTTATCAGTCAAAAAGATTTGATTCATCAATCTAAAAATGAAATGGTAAAATGATCTTAAAATATATCTTTAATTTCTAAAGCAAGATTTTGTGAAGAATGTGTAATTTATGTAATGATACTATTCTCTGCTTTTGCAGAATTATTGAATAAACTTCATTTTTGTCTGCGTATTTTACATGTTATTAAGAGTATATTCTCAAGAATGTTTGCATCCACATTTTAAGAGTCAAAATTACTTGCTAGAAGTAAATTTGTTAGCATTTAATTATCGATTGATTTTCAACAAGCATTCAGTATGAATTCTTAATGTGCTGATATGTTAACGAATAAAATAAAATATATTGATGATGTTTGAAATAATTTATGCTTAATTAATGACGAAAGTTATTAATACTTCACGTCATATGTAGATGGGTTTTAAGAAAATTGTATGAAGATATATACGGTTATAATTTTGTGAAAAAGAATTTGTGAAGAAATGAATAAGCATCTCCATAAAGTTAATGAGATAAAAAATTACTTTTATTGTATTATGTTTTATATAATATAGAACAATCTATACATAAGTTTTGAAAAATGTATGTAAAAAAGTAATTGTTGATGTTATAAAATAACTATTTAGTCAATCAACTTTAGAAAGAATTTCACTAAAATGTTTACTTTAAATGAATAAGGAATAAGACAAATTTTATTTCCAGCATTAAACTCTGAATTTGTGACCCTTTTTCAAATATCGCATTTGTTATAAATTTGAGACACCCAAAAAGCTTACAGAATCTGACAAAAATCTACCTCAATGTTATGACAGAATTAAATTGTATATATTTTAGAAGTACCGTTGATTACTACCGTACATGTCTTTTAAGCTTTGCTTTATAAATGATATACCTTGATGTTCTAGAATGTTTAAGTCACAAACCATATATAAATTAAAAAATATTTAAATTATAACCTGTAATCTAGTTTAAATTTTAATTACTTAAATTATTTTCATAATTATATAAAACATTGCTCGACAATTTATTGCATCCTTTAAATTTTTTTTGTAATTCCCTTTACTGCTTAGTGTGCTAAAAATAATTATGAATAGATTATGAATTTTGTAATTATCCTTAAAATTCTGATAAACTTATTATTTTATTAAATTTAAGAGCTATTTCATTTTCAGTGGTTGCCCAGCGAAGGATGACTGATGACTGTGCTAGCCAGTCAATCAGGAATCCATCGAATTAAAAAAAAACATTTGATTGCCATGTCTGATCAACATGGTGATTATTATGTTTTAAAAGAAACTTTAAAAATTCATTACCATATACGGGCAACTTTTTTGTATTTGAAGTATCGCAGGAATCTGGATGCCCCCGAGTAGTTCTTAATGATATAAATGTAGACTAAATTATTTATTACAATGGATGCAATAAATGATAAGTGCAATTTATATTTAATGGTAGTTTCCTAATAACAATATTAAATTTTGTTTTGTGTGCATCTTTATTAATACCTTTAATTAAATGTCTTTGATTTAACTTTCTTTATTAGGTTTTAATTTGTAATTAGTTACTATATCATTACGGACCTTAATGGTAGTTTTTCCCATTGCTAAATGGAACCAAGCGTAAAAAAATTGCAAATTAACTAAATGAATCAAATAAAAATCAAAATTTCAGTCTGACATTTCAAAAAATGATAATTCTATCTTTATGAATCTGAAGCACATGTAAAACAGCAATCATAATAATTCTGAAATAGTTGATTTCTGTTGAAAGTCTCCTTTAAAACTAAAAAATAAATTACAAAATAAGAAAGAATGTATAATTTTTATTGCTAAAAAAAGTTTTAGAAATATTTTGTGAAACTCATGATGTTATAATCTGCAGAAACTGCATTGTTGAATTCGTGAAGATTTTTTACTTATGATCATCGTTTTCCTGCACTATCTTTCAGAGAAATTTTGATGTTTAATGTGTATTGTTAGTATTTTATTTTAAATGAAAGCATTTAATTTGTATGCAATAAATATTTTTTATGCTTTATCTTGTACATTATTTGTATGTAATACATATTTGAGTGCATGTAATAATTTAAATATTAATATTTTTTCGGTTTTTAATATTATAATCTTGCTCCAGAGTTTGTATTAAATATATTGTAAATAAATTCTTGTATATTAATTTCATTGTGTTGAGTTTATATATTTTGAGTTTTGCTTCCATTTAACCATTTTAACTTTGCCGACGTCCATACTTCTTAATGATTCCCCTAGATTCTCTGTTCCCCTATATTAATAATCGCAAAGAAATCGTTGGGAGATCATTATTGGTCGTAATTCATTAAATTAAAAAATGACATTTAAATCAATAACTTTTCGTTCAGTAAAAACCGTTTTGACATTTAATTAATCGTGTTGACATGACCCTCGACATTTAATAAATTATCAAAACCAGAGTGAATGATCTTCCTACAGTGCTCTTTTTAGGCGCATTTTTCTCAACAGATTGGAACTAAAATTCGTCTTAAAAACTACAATTGCAGTCGCATAATTACCTATGAAATTGAAGTCGTTGCCTTTTCCAATTGTCTCGTTTACATGCTTCTGAAAATGACAGATACTCAGTATTTCACATTTCTATAACATATATGTTAAATCTGTGGACAAAATGTTATCATTCTAGCTTTCTTCGTTTTTTTAATTAACTACCTGGTTAAGGCAAAGTTTCTGGATCTGATTTGATTCAAAATTTAATAGAAAATTAATTTGGTATAAAGACCATGTATCATATTTCATCTGATTGACCCAAATTTTTTTTTTTTTTATCATTTTCCAGAATTTTTTTTTTTCCGATTTCAGGGCGATGGGAAACGAATTTCCTAACCTTGAGTTTGAAATTATACTTTTTGTATATTCCATGTACGAGAAAGTAAAAAAATGCTATCACTTGATTATAAATGTGATTTTAATTTTATTCTGTCTTGCATCTTCGTTTTAAAACGGATGTTTGAGTTATAATCTTTGAAAATTTAATACTTTCTATTGTATTTTTTTCTTACTTTAAAAATCCTTGATCTGAATAATTTTTCTCTTGTAATTTACTTTCCATGCAAGAAAATTTTAATGTTTGATTAGTCGCCATTTCTAAAATATTCCCTAAATTTATTTATGCCTTTTTATATCTACAATAAAATCGTTCTTATTCATTGGTATGATTCTGTTGCTGTTATTAAAAATATAATTATTTAATAGAATAACCTTTTATCCTTATAGGCCGAATTAGGATATTCAGTGCATTCAGGAGCCTCGGATAGTTTACTATAATTCGAAATTTCCACAATATATCACTCTTCAGGAGCCAGGAAAGTCATGTTATTGCAATGCCCACATTGTGGATCATAATTGTATTAAACAGATTTTTAAATATAGTGTCGCATTTGAGTTTAAAACGATGAGAAAATATACCAACCTCAGCACATGCGTATTAAAAAATTATTTACTGTCACAACTTATTTCAATATTCAAAATATTAACAGTAAAATTTTATATATTACTTTGCCAACCTATTGTCATAGATTCAAGTTTCGTATAATTGGAAGGGATCTTTGCATGTTAGAAAAAAAAGGAGTTTGTAAAAAAATATATCATTATCGGCTTTTTTAAAAAGAGGTGAACCAATATCTTTCTTTTTCAATTGTTTTTAATCTCTTAAATACGATTGTTATAGAATTTTCACCCACAAAAAAATTGAATTGTGCATATTCTTTACACTATCGAACTACAAAGTTAGTACGCCTATCATTTCTTAAAAATTAAAAAAATATATATATATGAATTTTGAAGGTAACCAATATTTTTTTTTATCAAACTAAAATAATTGTGTCTCAGATATTTAGGGATGATCTGTTTAAAACCATTGAAATAATAACCGAACTAAAAGAGAAAAAATGCTTCTTACGTTTCCATCAAAATATTTTATTAGATGAGCCTTAAATGTATTCTAAATTTTTTGATTAAAGCCAAGTTATTCCAAAATAATCTTAAAATCACGGGAATGGCCTCCCCCAAAGTACTTGGTAACTATGTTGTAACTAAGTTGTTATCCCCGAGGATGCCTTGTATGGCATTGGTGTGCAATTATTACGAAATATTAGGCTTTGTTGTGAATTGAGCATTTTCCTGAATCCAATTTGGGATTTTTGGCGAGTGTTTTGACAAGTAATTTCTGGCATGCAATGTAAAATTGAATTTTAGTCCCAGATGAGTTTTTATCAACCGTTTGAAACAAAAAATTGACAAAGAATTATAATTGTAGTCACAAAATCCCATACCAGGTTTGATATGTTTAAGTCGTATTTTTGAGTATCGCGTTTGCAGGCGTTCGATAGTACAGGCCAACAAACGGTCAATCCGTAGTAGGATTTGGCTCAAAATATGACAGGTGTCTTCTCTAAAGATTTTAAATACTTGCAACGAATTATATATCTTTGACTTTCTTCGTTTTGTAATTATCCTGTTGACATACAATGAAACAGATTTCATCAGAATGGATTTTGCCCCAAATTTTATCGAAATCTACATATTATAACTAATGATCATATGTAAAATTTCGTACATCTAGCTCAAAGAGCTCGACCACTTAGCTCGTTCCATCAAGCTAACTCGTTTTTGAATCATTTTCATCACAAACAGATAGACAGACGGTCATACAAAGATTATAGCAAAAAAATGTATTTTTCAAACTCAGAGAGGTCTGGAATGCGGCGATTCTTCAAAATCTCAAGCTCTAATTTTTTGACAATTACAGAACTTTCTGAATATTTAGGGAAATAGAAAGTAAAGGGAGGCAATTGAAATGAAATTTTTATGGCTAGAGTTCGTTTCCAAAAAGAAGTGCAAGAAAGATATAACCAAAATTTTACAATCACATGAAAGAAAATGACTCGCTTGATTCCTATTTTATTTCACTTCCGATTCCTATCTAGTTCAAATAACGAGAATAACAATCATTCAGAGTTTAACTAGACGCAGTAGTTAAAGCAGTGTTTATGATTAGATGGGAGTGCAATGCAGTTCATTCGTGGAGCAGGAAATTAGTTATTTTTCAAAGTTAATAATGTTTTTTAGATCTTAAAAAAGGGATTTTGAATTTTTAGATAATTTGAATTAAATAAATCATCTGCCATTCTCGGTACCTTGTTCTAATCGCAATGAGCAGAATTTGCTTTCTATTTTTTATTCTTTTCCTTAAATGTATTTTGAACATTACTTTCTTTAATAGTTTAGCATTTACTGAAAATGCTTCCGATTCTAATACATCAGTACTTCTAATTTACTTCAAAATGTCCATATAATAAAAGACCTTTCAAATTTCCGAGATCTCCCGCAAACGAAGACAACTTTCAAATCTTTAACATTGTGCTTTTAAACAAGATTCCCAGTAAGATTGTAACTAGGAAGGAAACGTTAAGAATGTTAGAATTGAGTTCAACTTCATGCTAGTGTGTCTTGGTGGACAGAACAATAGGCTCCTTCATTCCTTTTTGATGGTCATCAGTTCGAGTCTCCGTGCGCATGAATTGATATATATTTTTTATTCTCTAAAAACGTATTCTAAACATTATTTTCCGTACTAGTTTAGCATTTACTGTAAAAGATCCAATCCATCCGAATAAAAATTGTACTTTAAAATATCAATGAATTCAAAGACAGCAGACAACTCAAAGTGCAAACTGTATACAAACTTCGTATAAAAATTATTTCTATATTTTGACCCTAACTACCAAATTTCGACCATCAAATCGAGGATTTTCATTTTTTAAAAGAAACTGTAAGTATAGGGAACGAGAGAGATGGAAGGATTCTGTTTAAAATGGGTTACATCTCTTTTAGATACAATTGAAGCAATAAAACAAGTAACCACATTTCATCCAACAATCTTAACGCAACCCTTCCAAATGCATACTGACAGTGAATCACAAATCATGCTTTTTAAAGTTGCTGTGGCATGGTAATTAAAAGAAATAATAATGAAAATATTTTTAAAAAATAAGATATAAATTCTGTCTTTGGTTTAAAGGCTTGAACTCGCGACAACAACAACAACAAAAAGATTTCGTCATGCCATTTTGTCCACCAGTCCACACGTCTCTGTATTAAGGCTGCATACTAAAATTCGTAAGGCGATTAATCTTTAGTAAAGACAATCGAAATGAAGTTTGAAAATCCAATGCTTAAGGAAACGATTGAAATCTGCGCATGCCCTCAATCTCCAGATTAAAATATGAATAAAATAAACATACATATTGCTATAAAATCTTAATTTATGAAGTATGAAATTTGAACGATTCAGTCTTACTGTGTAATAAACACATATAATAATACATGACTGTATAATTAGCACATATAATAATACATGACTGTATAATTAACACATATAATAATAATAAAAATATTTATAAAAAAAATATATACAAATTCTTTCGTTGGTTTCTCGAACTCGCAATCTGCAAAAAGAGTCATATCTCGTCCTGCCGTTTTGTCCACCAGGCCACATGTCTCTCTGTTAGAGTTACTGACTAAGATTCGTAATGCGATTAATCCTTCGTGAAGACGAGCGAAATGTAGTTTGAAAACACAATGCTTAAGGAAACGATTGAATTCTGCGCATGCCCTCAATCTCCAGACTAAAATATGAATTAAATAAACATATATATT
>JAPMOQ010007444.1:0-11908 GCA_026543055.1 Argiope trifasciata | reverse complement strand
GAGTTATAGTGAAATAATTCTAATATTTATAAATCCCACTTTTTAAAGGAAATGAGAAAAACATTATCCGTAGACAATTCACTCTCTTTTCATGCGAGGAAGACAGTAAAACACATAAATCTGAAATCTTGAAGATTTATGTATTACACATTGCACTTTATTATTATTATAAGAGTAACTGCAATTATATATTGTATTATATCCTGAATTATTTCAGTATGTAATACAAAGTAATAAATTCCCAGAAATTTACAAAAGTTTTATTACTTATTAAATGGCATTACAGTCTCTTCGATATTAAATACAGAAAAGAAATCAGATGGCAAAAAGCAATGACAGAAGCAATTGATTCGATAATCAGATCTAAATCGAAATTTACTAATCGGGATTATCAAGAATCAAAAATTCTTAAGGCTCAAAATAAAGCACAGGTCGATTATGTAAATCGTAAAAAAATAATAATACAAAATTATTTTTACTTTTTATCGAGCATGATAAAAAAACAGCTGAACTTGAAATCAGGTTAAATTGAAATTTGAAATTATGCCGAAGTTAATTACAAAAGTCAAAGATCAAAAGTGAAAGGAATGAAAAAAAAAGTATGAAAAGTTAAATAAAACAAAGTAAAAGAAAAATAGAATCGATCAGTAAAATACTACCTTTTCTTCCAGTCAGAAAGAATAAAGAAAAACACAATTTCAAATCATATTTACTCCTAGATTAATAGAGACTAGAGAATTTAATCATATTTTTGAGAAGGCGAAGGAAATTGAGTTAGGGAATCCAATATCAACTACATCCCGAAAAATGTATTCGGAGTTAATGTATTAAAAAATGAAGAAAACTGGAAGGCCAGGCAGTTAAGTACATCAGGTTCCCAAGAATGAAAAACAATAATTCTGAACTAATATGCTTTTAAAAACTGGATTATTTTCTGGAGGAATTTCGCCTCGAAAGAACAAAGCCTCAGTAATGCCATTTTTTTTTTAGAAAAGAAATTATCATTTACTCTTTCTCCAACGTAATTTGAAGAATATATTTTGACTTCCATTTATGCAAAATAAATGCCTCTGAATAAAGGAGATGGAATGGTGAAAAAAATGAAGTAGAAAATGGCTAAGATAGTTCATGATGATAATGGTAAAATGTTTCTGTTTTTATATTCGGAATAACTTTAATTTAATTTATTTTACCGAAACTGCTATCAAGAATTTTAATTTTGTAGAAAATGATGCAGAAAATGTGCGTCATTGTCATTACATTCAAAAATTGAATGAATCGGCTTCATATGTATTGGTCATTATGTAAAATATTGCATTTGACCTTAGAACATTCACTACTCTTCTTAAATTTCATTTATACTTTATTTCCTCATAATTATTATCATTTTTACAGAATTTCCAAGTCTTAAAGTATAAGATATGTGAAATAGTTGCATTATAAGCTTGGTAACAATAAAATAATGCATCATATGATCTTAAACTGTTCATCACTTCAATTAAACTTCATTCATTATGGTAAGACAGGAATAACATCGAATGAATAATAGAAAATTTGAATGAATGATGTTCATACTCATGGATAATTATGTAAAATATTGCGAATGAACTTAGTATATTAACTCTTCTTCTCAAATTTTATTCCTACTTTATTTTTTGATAATTATCGTCATTGTGTCATAAGTTTCCAAGTCATAAAGCCCAAGATACTTGGTGTAGTTATTTCATAAAGAATTTAAATGAATAGACGTTTTATATACTAGTCATTATAAAAGATGCATAATGCAATGATGAAACATTCCATAGCTTCAATCCAACTTCACTCATTAAGGTAAGGCAAGAATTATGGAAACTTTGAATGATCATTTTCCTTCGTATTGGTCATGAAGCAAAATATTACATGCGACCATAGTATATCCATTATTCTTCTCAAATTTCATTTGTACTTCTTTTCTCATTATTATTGTCATTATTACAGAATTTCCAAGTAATAGAGTACATGACACTTGATGTAATTATTTCATTTGGCATTTAAACGAATCAGAATTATATATAATTGCCATTATAAGGAATGCGTTTTATGATTTTAGATAATACATAACTTCAACCAAACTTCTCTCATAATGGTAAGAAAAGAATAATGTCTTGTTTCCAGCCAAGTGTGCCAAAATCGTTCCAGCTATTCTAAAGATGACCATCTACTAGGATAGCCACTAAAATTGCGACAAATAATTATTTAGGTTTATCACATTTGGCAAGAAAGCTCTCCTTAAAAATCCTTTGGCAAATGGGAATTATTCTAAAGTGTGATTTACTTTGATTAGTTGGGGGGGGAATTCATGTTGGTTTAATTTATATTTATATGGCCCAAAAAACATTAAATTGTCATAGTAGCTCCAAAGAAAATAAGAAATGAATGATCAAATATCATGTTAATTAGTCTCATCAAAATATTACATCAATATCAAATATAACAGTTAGTTATCAAAATATCATTTCAATATTCGATTGTCATATCAAACTACATAAGAGAATTATATGGATATGGGTATTGAAAAATTGCACCCATTATCTAAACTAGTGACGTAGTAAAGATAAATTCATCATCCCATTATAATTTCAATGTTTCTTACTTGAAATATTTAATCTCAGAAAATGAAATAAATAATTCAGTCTTCGCTGCCTTCATTATTAGCATCAGAGATATTTACATTTTCTGTTACTCCATTCTTACAACATCATTACTCAAAACGTTTCCACAATATCAATCTGGAGAAATATGATCCACGCGTTAAAACTTAATAAACACAGACACAATCGGAACAGGTCATGAATCGACGATTCTCGAACTCAAAATACGAGAAAGATAACTAAGCTACCAACCGTAGAAAATCTATTCTCCGTTTTGTTAGGAAATCAGCATAAATATATTTTTTTTCACATGTAAATACAGAGCAATGTAAAAACTTCTTCAATTTATGACAAATAAGAATACGGATTGGAACTGCATTTTCTTTTCGGGTGGATTATTCAAGTTAAAAAAAGAAAAAAAAAACATATAAATAGTTTCAAAAGTTTAAGTCGAGGTCAAAACGTCAGAATGGAATTTTTGACGAAAAAAAATTTAGCCAATAAACTGATGACTGCTAAAAAATACAATAGTTTTATAACAAAATAACTGAATAAAAATGAGATTTATTATTTAAAGAAAATTTCGGCATTAGTTTTCAGTACATACTTTCTGATGGTAAGATTGTAGTACATCCATTTTAAACTGAGTAAACATTTATTTCCTACTAGCCGCATTTGGCGAGCAGCTGGTTCGCCAATCTTACTACTGAAAAAAATTATCAGTTAAATAGTTTATGTAACTTGTCATTGTCAATTAATTACTTTACGTAACTTGTTTTTTAACAGTTTCTTCATCAAAATATTTTTAAGGTTCAAATTTTGATAGTCATATAATTCATTCCTGCAGTTATAAAGGCCTTAAACTTATAATGTACAATACAAATCTCTAATTATCTGTAAGCTCTCACAAAATGTCAATTTTAAATTAAAATTGGAATGAGTAAACTGCAAATTGATATAACAATTTTATTCCGAAACCAAGCATTTTTTAAAAATATAAGTAAAAGGAGTACTACTGAATTACAATAATTTGTGTAATATTTCAAGAATTAATCAACAAAAATTGCTTAGATTTATCATGAAATTCAGTTTTTAGTTTTACTTTCAAAAAGATTTAAATGATACGGATAATAATATTTCATTTTATTTTGGTCTATAAACAAAAATTAAAAAAAAATATTAAGTCTACATTTTATACATCTTTTAGTTATTAGGAATCATTCAACGAAATATTCTTGATACTTCAGCTTTCAAATAAATAAATGAAAGTTTCTATCTTCTGCTATCATATTTGATTGACTTACGAAGTTTTAAATAGAAATGTTTGGAACATTCAACTTTTGCATTTTTAGGCTAGTCAGTCTTGAGAAATGCAGGACGTTGATTGGGGTATCATCTTTGGAATGGTCGATGAAGTGCTTTAAAATAACCAGATTTTATTGAATGGTGATCTTCACATATTCATAAATCAGTCAGTTTTAGAGTTTGAGTTGATTGAAGTTTATCTTTTTTTATTTAAAAACTAAACATTCTTCATTTTTTAAAGCATTTATAAACACATGTTACATACTATGTATTTATTTATTTCATCTATACCCTTTTTATAAGTACATTTCAATTATTAAAGTTAATTATAGAAATGCATCTATTGAAGTTTAATATTAAAGTTTTACAAATTAGCCGTTGAACCTTGAATTGAATATTATAAATATGTATATATAAAACCATGTTTGTCTTAAATACAGCTGATTTATTTAATAATATTGTAAAAGTCAAAAAAAAAAATCTTTACATTTTCTATTTAGAAAAAAACATATTTTGTATTTATTTCATTTCATGCAGACACGTGCCGGAAATTACTGTTTGATATGTTTAATTTGAGTTTTTGTTAGTTTGATGGCAACATATTGATAAAAGATAATTTTTTCCCCTGAGAAATTAAATTTTATGAGCAGATTAAATTTTGTTTTGTTCGAAATATATGGTTAAAAAATATGGTTAAAACATTTTTTTTTTGAAAATTCGTCATAAATAGAATTTTAAGTTATGAGTTAAAACACTGATACCATTAGAAAGCTAATTTTTTTATCTTTAATTTGATGTAAAAATAATCTTTGTGTGGTTATAGCGGAAAGTTAATGGTAAAAGTTATAGCGGAAAAACGTTGAAATTTCGCTTAATTTTTAATTAATTCAAATTCTAATTAAAAATTCGAAAGAAAGGGCTCCAAGGCGCACATTCTTTATCTCCAAAGTAAACATGAACCAAATTTGGTAGCTGTAGGTCCAACGGTCTGGCCTGTAGAGCGCCAACACACACAGCTTTATTGTAAGTATAGATAACTTCTGTCCAGAAGAGAAATAATTACTATTAAAGCTATCTCCGAATATTCAGATTCAATGGTACCCAGAATTTATTATTAAAATTTGAAAATTCAAGTATTTTTTTGAATTCTGATGAGCTTCGAAATATTTTAAGAACGATATTTTGGCGATCATTAAATATTACTATTGATACATAGTACAAAGGGAAAAAACTTTTTGACCATCAGTTAGATTAAAATGTGATTACTGTATACGAATTTTATAATTTTCTTTATTTACAGCAATTTTAGCTTTCAATGCAATATCCCTACGAGTTAAGCCCTAAAAAATATACATATTTGCTTATTATTTTAAATAACAATATCTAAAAATCAATATTTTGGTGACTATGAAACACTACTATGAATCTAAGAATGTATTTTATAAATGAGAAAAACTTTTTGACCATTAATAGTTATATCGTTCTTAAGAAATTCATATACTTAGTTTTAAGATAATTTTTTTTATTCAAAGCCATCTCAAATTACAATGCATTTACCCAGAAAGTTAATCAGTTATAAATTATATTTATTAGCTTATTATTTTGAGAAGTAATTTCATTCTACTTTTGTCTTATGAGCACAAAAAGTTCTGAAATTTCTATCAATTTATCAAGTAATTTTCGGATCTATTAGCTTTTCCAAATTCCAGGATCTTGGCTTCGGTATAGGAGAATTTCGGGTTAGAGACCAGATTCCATCGAAGAACTGCCGTATAAGTGGTTGTGTTGAATGCTAAATACGTCGAGTCCAAACGTCATCTCGTTGGTGTGCTCAGAAGTTTGGAGAGGAGGTACCAGTTAAGGTTCAAAATTACGAGGTATGTCCCAAAATAGCTCTAGTGTTGCTATCTGAACTAAACATTTCCGTATTATTTTAACTTTTAGTAACTTTCATCTGTTTATCGCCAGAAACAGCTATAAACAAATTATTGTAGAAAATGAGATCTATAAGTTTGCAACTAATAAATGATGTCTATATATTTGCTAAAAATTGAAAACTATAGATACAATTAGAATCCTTAAATATTTAAAATATCTGCAAGTCATAATAATATAAATTAAATATTTTAAATCCATATTTATATTTTAAAGTTTTAAAAATTTCAATATTTTTATTGATATTTTTTCAGAATGAAGTCAAATAGCTAAAAATTCAATTATATAATCATAATTGTTAAATATTTAAAATTTCTGCTACTCATAATAATGTGAATTAAATGTTTTAAATCCATAGTTTTACTTTGAAAAGAAGTGTTAACATTCTCAGATATATCAGAATGAAAGTCAAACAGCTAAAAATTCA
The DNA here is from genome assembly GCA_026543055.1 of Argiope trifasciata. Classification (NCBI taxonomy): domain Eukaryota; kingdom Metazoa; phylum Arthropoda; class Arachnida; order Araneae; family Araneidae; genus Argiope; species Argiope trifasciata. The sequence continues at coordinate 5,611 of JAPMOQ010007444.1, read as the reverse complement.
ATGCTAACATAATGCAATTAGAGTCATTAAATAGTTTTAAAGAGTCTGTAAGTCATAATAATACAAGTGGAATATTTTAAATCATATTTATATTTTTAAAAACAATGCTAAAGATTTCAATAATTCTATTGATATTATATTAGAACGAAAGTCAAACAGCTAAAAATTCTATGCTGTAGATATAATCAGAATCATTAAGTATTTTCAAGATATCTACTAATCCTAAAAATATAAAATATTATTTTAAATTATAATATTATATCTATTCATATTAGATTGGAACGAAAATCAAACAGCTTTATGAGATGTTTTAAGTTCTTTAAAGCAACAGAACAGAAAACTCATTCACAAAAAAAATTTCAATCGATAATCTAAGTAAAAAAAGGGTGATTTGATAATTTGATTGATTGATAAATTTTAATTATCAGAGGTTATTGAGGTTACCGTTATTCGAATTTATTTCCCGCTTGTAGACGGCGAAAAATATTTATTTTCTGAATCAAAAATAAGGAATTTCGTAAAGGTAATCGCGTTTCCTTTTCCGAGACATAAATCACGACCTAAATCTCACTGGATGCAATAAAATTTCAATTCTTCCTGTGTCGACGAGATTCAAGCCGAATTATTCACATTTCTGAGGAGAAAAAAGAATTTCTTTGGAAATTCAAACTGATTTTATTTTATTATTATGAACTGTTTTTACGATGAAACATATACACATATTTTAAAGGGGGGAATTCAGTACGTTTATACACTTGTTAAATGACGTTTAATTTACTTTAATAAAAAAGAAAAATAATAATAGTATATTAGATATAATAACTAAAATTCATATAAGTTTTCTTCAACAAAATGGGATATATATTTCTGGATATATAGGAATAAAAAGTAATGGGCATTTATATATTTATGTCATAGATATATATTTTTTATTTTATAAGTTGTATGAACAAAAACTTTTCTCATGCAAGTTTCTGTTCCCACCATAATACTGAAACCCAAATTACTGTATATATATCATATGGCATCTAATTACATATTATATTTATGCTATTCTGTGACGCCACACGCATTTTCTTCTTCATAACGGATTCTAAAAAATTTAGCTTTTTATATTAATGTCCCGTTTTAGAGAAAGATCAGAGCTATTTTGGGATGGATTATGTAATTTCGCACCTCAGACAGATGACCAGGACGGCTTGGTGCAGCCTTTTTCAAGCTTCCACATTGCACCAGTGGGAGGTTATTTGGCCTCGACAGATTTAACGTGCGCTAGATCCGTTTATACGAGTGGAACCGGGTCTCGAACTTGAAATATTCTGTTTCTATAACCAATACCTTATAACTAGGCTACTGCTAACCACATCATATGATATGGCATCTAATTGTGTGTTACTTTATTCTGACGTCATTTTCTTTTTTTTTTCAAAGTGCATAACAGATTAATTTCAGCGAAGGAATTGAGAGCTATTACATTAAATATAATTTGATATATTATATTAACCCCTTAACCATCATGTACAGGCATCGAACTGTCGTGTCTTAAAGTTAGAATGAAATAATTCAGAGATGAGTGTCAGTTGATACACATATAAAGTTAAGTCGAGAGCACCACAAGTATTTTATGGGTTCTTTACTGAATCGCTAGGAAAGCACGTTTCAACAACAGAAAACCATCATGAAAATTAATTAGCTGATAAAGAAAACAACGCAGTGAAGAGGTTAAATTAGCTATACAGTAATATTAAATTCCCGAGTGCAGGTAATATTTAGACAATTATCGATGCTTTAAAAACCAAAATAGTAAGGAAAACAGGCACAAGGAACGATGCGAATAAGAGCTCAGATTAATTACCAACATAAATAATTTGAAATAATTTTGAAATAATTTTTATTATTCATCAGAATACAAATACTTAAATTATTTGAAGGGTTTCGAATAATTTATTCAAATATAAAATATTAATAAGAAGCTCTCATGTCAAGAGATAACATTACAAGAGTCTGTTAGTAGAAAAACAATTTTCTTTAAGCAATTTCATTAAATAGAATATAATAGAATTTTCGGGAACCAAGTATAAGATATTTAGTTTAAAATTATGAATAAAATATAATGCACGATATACTCTAAAGAAATTCTATGACATGTTTTATTTTCTGCCCAAAACTATGTTCTAATTTGACCTGAGTGAATAACCCTGTTAAATTTTAATTGTCATAAAAATTATATCAGTCCCATTAGCAAATATTAACCAATAATATTACCGATGGATAACATTATATTGCAAAACATTTAGTTATTTTCATCGTAACTCATAACAGCACAACAATGTAGATCTACATCGTGACTTTGAAACTTCATACGTCTTTATGTTGACAACCTGTGCAGATTGTGTTTCTTTAATCTTACAAAAAATATTTTCTCGTTTTTGAACGAAAAAAAACAACAACTTTGAAGTTTATTTCTAGATTTGTGACAATTTTCATTGTCGGTGCAATAGTCGAGGAGGATTTTATTTAGGCGAGCGTTACGAATTAAGATTATTAATATAAAAAGTAATAAAACATACAGAATAAATTGCTTTGGGATGGAAACAAATTAATAATAATGAATAGTAGTAAGTAGATTTGCAAAACTCAAAGGATGATTGTTTATGATGATATAGAATTACATCAGTACTTTTTTTTTTTTTTTTGAAAATTTAAAGAAGTCCCTGCCTGTTTTTTTGTATTATTACCAACAGTTAAGCTTATTTCCGAGTAAATTGATTCAAAATTAAAATCCTTGAATCTAAGGGTTAAATGAAGCGTTTATAAACTACGTGAAAAATTTGTGAAAATCGAAATAAGTTCGTAGTTCTATAATTATAAACAAAAATTTCTTCAATGAACTATTTTAATCTGTTGCTAACAACAGATTTCCCATTATTTACAACTTTCTTCAGCGGGTAAAACTGAAAGCCTTTTAAAAGCAACCATTTATTAAAGAAAAGATTCGAAGAAATTTTTTTTTACCTAATAATCCTATCTAAATCTTATTTCTAAACCTCACACACAAACACACAAAGGACATGGAGAAGAAATAATTTAATATTTTAATTATCTTTTTTCTTATGAATAAGTTTTTATCAATATTTTTATTTTAGAGTTTACATTAAAAAGGATGCAAATTAATGAGTTTTCCCAAAACAACGATACACAAATGCAATTATTTTTTTCAACCAATTATTGTTTTCATTGCAGCGTCACAGAAGTGATAAGAACTTTATTAAGGAATTTGCTTCAGAATAAGTAAGTGGCTAGTTTTAATCTTCTGTCCTCAAAATAACACATCGGCCTCATCATCTTTTTAAAAAAAAGATGAGACCGATGTGTGCCTAAGCAACGAAATGGTGATTGAGGTTGAACTAGTACTGTATGTTTTCCACTAAGCGAAACATAATGTTACGAAACTGTAAGTTTGCTTTCTCGTACTTATAAAGTCATCATAAGAAAGAATAATTTATAGCAATATGTTTTGGATGCAATCGAGTATAGAATTAGTGATTCCAGAGCTTGGCGATGAATTTGGCGACTTTGACGACAAAATGGATAACATTCAAAACATCGAGAATTTTCTCGATTCGTCCATTAGGGACTGAGATACGCCCAGATTGGTTTAGAAGTTTTTAGTCCCGCCTCCCGAGAACTATAAACGGCCTGCAATCTCAACCGGAGTCATTAACAGAGTAACCGTAATTGTAGGAGTCCTGGCTAGTGGTCTTGAACTGGTCGTCGTCGAGTAGTAGTAGTCGTCAATGCTCTCCCGGACCAATAAGGGCGTATCTGGACGTATTTCGATTCCTCATGAACGGATCGAGGAAATTCCCGATGTTGCGGGTATTATCCATTTTGTCGCATTATCCATTATCCATTTTGGGACCACTAATGCGACGAACGATAACATTCAAGACAGATTACTAACAGACTTACTACAGACATTAAATAAGGTTTTCTTATGATAACATAATACGAGCGGAAAAAAAACCTATAGATTCGTAACAATTCTCTAGAATCCCGAAAACTCTTTACATAAGAACTATTTTGGACTTTATTTAGATTGTTCTGAAATTGCTTTGATTTCATAAACTTTACGATTTTGATTATTATTACTTATTTATTTTAAGCTCTTTACCCCCTCCCCCTGCCCATTTTTTAAGTCCTGCTTTGTCCTAGGCTTAATCTTGATTAGTTATAGCAGACAAAGTCAGATAGTCAATGACTGGCAATAGAACGTTCCCCTGGATACTTCTTCAAGCAAAACATACGCATGAAATTTCTGTATTTCAACCTTACAATTTATAGAAGCTAAGTTAGGCATTATTATATACTCTCTGACACAAAACTCTGATGAGCACAAACGGTATGTTATGGTAGAAAAAATTAATATTATAAAATGGAAATAATTAATATTACGTTTGAAACCGGTTGTTTCAAACCGGTTAAAACTGATTAACAGCTAAAATTAATTAAGACAATTCGTAAGAGTTTAGATAATGTATGGTTTGGAAATAAAGTTGTAACTCCAGTTGACGATAAATCGACAGATGTTGCAACCTTCTGCATTATTTGTTAATAATCCTGTTTTAATTAGTTGAAATTATCCCTGAAACAACAATATTCATCATTTAAACAAATAATACTTTAGCTTGTTTGGTTTATTTTTAAAAACCTTCAATAAGATTATTTTTAAGCAGCAATAGTGTTTCCCAAGGGAAAAACTACAACAGCAGACGATAGATAATTCAAAGGCATACATTGAAAGCCAACTCTTAAATAAAACTACATTAGTAGACGATAAATAGTTCAAAAACTATATTGTGAAAGCCGACTCTAAAAAAAAAAGATAAATCACTCTTTTTCTTTTCCTTTCCTTTTTTTTTTTTTTTTTTTTTTTTGGCCAACGAGTTTTGAGGATGCAACAATTTGCTGAATTCACATTTTGAGACTCCAAAAATCTGAAGCTGAAACAACATTATGTCTCACGTGATAAAACAAACGCTGGAAACTAAAGACATTAATACTTGCCGACAATGTCAGAAAAGTCTTGAAATATAATATCATCAGCATATCGTGTTAATCAACACTTAAATGGAGCTTTTATGCATAATGCTGAAATAAAATCTATTCTCCACGTCAAACTGAAAAAAAATGGAAACCCATTATACTCAATAATAATGAAATCAATCTACTTAACAGTTCGGTTATGCGTGCGAATCAATATCACGAACTGTCAGAAAATTCGGCACTTAACGGCAATTAAAGGACAAACGCACGCGATAACCGTTAGATTAAACACACCACACCCCAATAAATCAAAGGGCTCTTTCGCTTAAGTGACACAAAAACCCCAAAGTCATCGAAAAGCAAGCTGTCGGTATCGTTTCCGAATAACACAAAACTCCGAATGGCATTTACGCACGAATTACAAACATGGCATACGGCAAACTCGCGTGCAAAACCCTTGTCACCGGGCAGTATACATAACATGTCGCACGCATGTACGACGAGTAAAAAATGTGGGGTCTAAAACGCAGAGTAAACCTCGTTTGAATAACCGTTGGGAATAAAT
>JAPMOQ010007441.1:86551-99966 GCA_026543055.1 Argiope trifasciata | reverse complement strand
AACATCTATAACAAGCATAAACAAACATCTATAACAAGCATAAACAATACCTATAACACACAATATACAATTAAAAGTAATACATATAACAATTTACGTAAACGTTTTGTATGCAAATCGGATGTATAATACGAAATATTTGAAATATAGTAAACATACTGTCCCTACTATTTGCACAGTCTTTTTTTTGAGTAAAATATTTTTTGAGTTTGTGATAATTAATTCTCATTTTGAAACTAACGAATGATTTTGAGCAAACTGGGTAACAGATTTCTGATTCATATGAACTTGGTATGAAGAAATGAATTGCAACATTGGTATTATATATACACTCAAGAAATAAAAATTACAAAAAAAAAATAGTGTACATCAAAGTTCTAAATGGAGAAATTTGCAGGGTAAATATATGCATATCTCTATTTTTCGAAAAAGCTCTCATATTTATAAGTTATTTTTCAGCTTCTTCCTTTTTATATGATTTAAAAAATGAAAAAGAAAGTCGGCACGGTTATTCCTAACACATTATTTTAAACCAATCCATTTCGGAGGGGGAATAAAAAACACCAGATGTCCCAATTTTTTCGATCAAATATTTTCCATACATATTTTACTGGAGTCAACTGGAGCAATAATTGTTCTAAAGAAAAGCCACAGTAATAGTTTAGCACAGTAATGAAAGCTGAAACAGTGAACTGCCAGAATCAAAACAGTTCCGTGGCATAAACTCGAGCTTTGTTTTTATTGATCTTTTACCATTAAATAATGTTAAAATATCAGAAAGCGAAAAACAGAAATAAAATTCATTTTTTATCAAAACTCAGTTATATTTGATAGTAAATAAATGCGTATCTGCTTGAACACGAACAACTGAAATCTTAAATGCTAATATTTGAAATAAGAAACTCGCATATAAGGAAAGAACAATGAATAATAACTTTCTGATTTATTTCTATGATAAAAGATTTTCAGAAAAAAGTTTTGTACTCACTTTTCGATCCATAATTTTTCAATATCAAATTATCAATTAGTAGCACTCATACATGAACAGTATCAATAATGTTTTTATTAAAAGTAGATTGAACCAAAACAGGGAATTTTAGCAACCCTACAGGGGCAATGCCATTTTCTTTTAACTTATCGCCCATCAGCAGTTTAAAAATTCACTAATGTTACCGTCCAAATTCCTTTGTAGTTGTAAATAACAAATGATAAAATGATTATATTGGACAAATATTTCGCCAAATGTGTCTTTCTCAAAATAGGGAGCCAAATTTTCGAGAGAAAAGGAATGATCTCAAAGTGGTTGTCGAGATTCGAAAGCTGCAAGGGAAATACAATATAAAAATATAATAATAAACGAATTTTCATCTACGGCCATTCAAAGAATCGAATATACTAAGGAGCGTTTGTTAATAGATCGACAAGTCTTTGAATCTTCCAAAAAAGTTCATTAAAGATCTGTGGTTAAAGAATCCAAGTATCCATGAAACCACAGATCCGATGATCGGAGAAAAATTAGTTTTCCACTTTGACAATGAGGCGGCAGAGGAGGAAAGAATAGTTTTTCTTTCTTGAGGTGGATACAGAGCCATCTTCAGTAATGAGATGATGATGCCGTGTCTGTGTTTTCAAGGAAAGGGGGTGCAGTAGCTTCTGAAGGTAAAGACCCCTCAGAAGTCTGACTTCCAACTGAAATGAAGATGACTCGCACATTCGCATGCACAATCCCATTTTACAGGGGGGCACATTCATACATCTCACAGATAGAACACAGAACAACCATGCTCGAACCGGGAAGCGCAGATCACGGGTAAGACACGCTACCCCTATGCCTGGAGGCCGGCATCTTCAGTAATGCAAAACTTGTTTACTGCTGTCCCTTGGTCGGCAAAAGAGAATAAGACGTTGTTTCCAAATCAGATTCCAATTTATGGATGGTAAAAGAGATTCGGACCCTAGTACAACGACATCCCTTGTAGGATTTTGTGCTATTTCTAGAAAGATGCTTTTCCTTCAAACATATCATCTGGTGTATTATTTCAATCTGTCCAATATAGAGAAAAAATGATTAAAGTTTTTTAAAAACGCGATTTCATTGATGCACTAAAGAGTGCAAAATTATTCCTGTAGAAAAAATGAAACCCTAAAAACAAAATAATGAAAATATATAAATAATAAGTTTGTTGTTTGAAATGTCTTTTGTCATTGACAAACAAGCTGATCTCTGTCAGCAATTTTAAGCCTAGATAAGCATCTCTTGTTTTTCAGTAGAGGCAACTAGATCCATGAGTACAACTCAGCTTTTCAATGCTTCACATTCGCTTGCACAACCCCTTTTTGCTAAGTGAGGCACATTCACATTACTCCCTTACTCGAACCGGGACGCCCAGAACGCTGTGCAGAAACGCTACCCATAAGCCAAGAAGCCGGCGTTAGTAATAATGAGAAATAGAATGTTAAAAATAACAGTCATTTCTGCTCATGTGCAAGATTTTGACACCAATTTTCTGTTAAATTTACAGACATTTTGGCGTAATTTTATGTTTGATGTTACAAATTGGAAAAACTCACACAAATGTTGATCTTGTAAGGAAAATAATATTCAAAATCGAGGAAACAGGAAGAAAGATAAACAGAACCGTTCATCGGTTTCGAGGCTCGAACTGAAGACCTCCAAACACCAGTGGTACAAAATGTCGTTCTGCACAAAAACCCCACAAATAAAAAAATGAATAAAATAATGAAACTATTCCTAAAAAAACTACACGTGAGGAAGGAAGTCGGACGTTATGTCCATTGAGCCATGCGTTTTCCGGTCTACACTGCCATCTGCGTTTCTTCACTGCATTAACCGACCCTCAAGTGAATTCTGAAATCTGATTCTGAATGCACACTGTTAAGCGATCGGATGATCTCAGAGCATGACAGAGGCATGGGAGCTTGAAATTTGAAATAAATCATTGATATTTTCACGTGATATATCATTTCAGGATGCGTCAGAGTAGGCGGAAACGCTGCTGAATATAGAATAAGTCTGGATAAAAACAATTTAAAAAGTAAATGAAAAAATAAAATTATTCCGAGCATCGAACTTAAGACAAACAAAATCAGAGGAAGGATGTCAGACGCTCTATCCGTTGCGCCAAACCTTCTCCGGTCTTCCCCGCCATCTGAGCTTCTTTAACATCACTAACTGACCCTCAAATTAGTTGCAAATCTCTTTCTAAATGCACAATCTTAAACGAGTGGACGATCTCTGAGCATGACATTGACTTTAGTTTAGTTATATTAACGTCCCATTTAAAGCAACCCGAGGGCTAATTTGGGACCGACCTCGTCCTTTTGAACCACGGTCAGATGACGAGGACGACACCTGAAGTGGCACCCCCTCTCCACACCACGCCACACCAGCGAGAGGACGTTTGGAATGACAGATCTAACGTGCAAGAGACCCCTCACACGACGGATCTTCGGTGGAATTGAATCTCGAATCTGAAACCTTGCCACCAGGCCACCATGGCCATTGCATGACATTGACATCGGAGCATTGGTTCTTCGGTCTGAAAGGATGTCTAATTTCCTTTACAGCACTAAACGACCCTCAAATGAGTAGAAAATCGGATTCTAAATGCACAATGTTAAACGATTGGATGCTGTCTGAGCGAGAGAGGTCCATCGGAGCTTAAGATTTCAAATAAATAATTCATATTTCGATGTGATATACCATATCTTGATACGCCAGGATATTCTGAATAAATATGGATAAAAAAATTTTAAAAAAGGAATGAAAACATAGAATTATCCCCAGCATCGAACTTTTGACGAACCAAAAAAATTGGAGAGCGGATGTCATACTATCTATCCGTTGCGCCATGCATTCTCCGCACGGGAAGGCCGTCTAAGCTTTTTAACCGCACTAACTGACCCTCAGAAAAGTGGGTTTAGTTTAGTTATATTAACGTCCCGTTTAAAGCCTCACGAGGGCTATTTATTGACGGACCTCGTCAATTTGAACCACGGTCAGATGACGAGGACGACACCTGAAGTGGCACCCCCCTCTCCACACCACACCACACCAGCGGAAGGACGTTTGGCCTGACAGATTTAACGTGCAAGAGACCCCCTCATACGACGGATCTTCGGTGGAATCGAGTCTCGAACCTGAAACCCTCCGGTTCCGAAGCAGAGACCTTACTACCAGGCCACCGCGGCAATTCAGAAAATTGGGAAATCTCATTCTAAATGCACAAAGTTAAACGAATGGACGATCGCGTCTCTCATACTCGGATTAACGTATTAAGAAGAGAACACCCGTTGGTTTGTCAAGGAGTGCATGGCTTGGTGGTTAGAGTGACGTGCCGAATCTTAGATTTTTGCTGCTAATGAGTTCAAGTCTCAAAAGCTCAAAATTGATTAATTTTGATTTGTTTTATTTTATTTTTTATGTCAAATAATATTTCGAATAATGATTTTTTAGTTTCTCTGATCCATTTAAAGCCTAAAAAATATAATAGTGGATATATTTCAATCAAATAATCAGTTTCAGTTCAGTTTTATTTTATAATAAGTTTTATTTCAAACTTTCAGTGTCAAGCTCACACACATGCACAGATGTCACTGATATTCTTAGCATTGCAGTCTTAAGGCCTTATCACAAGGCAATGTATGTTCGGCACTTTCCGTCTGCAAACGAAAAGGAAGATGACGCAACGTGTGTGACGTCACTTCAAAGTTTCACATGATTGGTTGAATTTCGTTTGCGGACAGTATTTCCGACACTTGACACTCTATGAAAGTGTGATGCATATAAATTTCGATTGGATATTATCATGTTTCGAAATAAGATAAATTAACGTCATTATAAGCATGAAGACTACATTTTTATTAATAAAAATTAAATTCCATAATTTATCTATTGTTTGACTTTAATAAAATAATTCCACAGATTTATAATTGGTATCCTGGCTAAGGGGTAGCTGGCCTAACTTGTGATCTGGAGGTTCCGCATCTGGCATGGCTGTTCTTCATTTGTGTTCTGTTTGTGAGGTGTGAATGAATCCCTCCTCCCTGCAATAGGGAATTGTACTATCGAATGTGTGCATGTGTGTGTTTCATCGTCATTTGAGATGGATACATGTCTTCCGCCTTCGTGTGCTCAGAGGTCCTCACATTCAGAAGACACTGCTTAATTTTTGCTTGTCCTCAGATCGAGTCTCGAAAGCTCAAAACGGATTAGAAATAATTTTTCTTATTTTATTATTATTTTGAGTTAAGTTTCTACAGTTCGTTATATTTCTTGATTAATTTAAAAGTCAGAACCAAAATATTTCGACCAAATGTTTACAGTTTTGTCTCCAACTTCCCTTCTTAATTCCGCACGCATGCGCAGATAATTGATATTCTTAGCATTAGGGTTTTGGACCAGATTCCCGGGGAATGTGAAACAGAATTGACGTATGAAGAAGTCCAAACAGCCCGTGATCAACCGATGTGGGTGGCTTGGTGGTTAGAGCGAGAGACTCATTTTACTTTTTATTTTTGCATGTCCGCAGTTCGAGTCTCGAAAGCTGAAAACGGATTAATTAGTACTTTTCTTATCTTATTATTATTTTGAGTTCAGTTTCTATTGTCCATCATATTTCTTGATTAATTTAAAAGTCGGAACCAAAATATTTCGATCAAATGTTTAGAGTTTTGTCGCCAACTACCATTCTAAATTCCGCACGCATGCGCACATCCATTGATATTCTTAGCATTAGGGTTTTGGACCAGATTCCCGATGCCTGTGAAACAGGAATTGACGTATTAAGAAGTCCAAACAGCCCATAATCAACAGATGTGGGAGTCTTGGTGGTTAGAGCGAGGGACTCATTTTTTTTTTGCTTGTCTTCAGTTCGAGTCTCGAAAGCTGAGAACGGATTAATTATTACTTTTCTTATTTTATTATTATTTTGAGTTCAGTTTCTATAGTCGATCATATTTCTTGATTAATTTAAAAGTCGGAAGCAAAATATTTCGATCAAATGTTTACAGTTTTGTCTCCAACTTCCCTTCTTTAGTCTTCACGCATGCGCAGATCCATTGATATTCTTAGCATTAGGGTTTTGGACCAGATTTCCGGGGCCTGTGAAACAGGAATTGACGTATTAAGAAGTCCAAGCATCCCAGGATCAACAGATGTGGGTGGCTTTGTGGTTAGAGCTAGGGGCTCATTTTATTTTTAAATTAATGATATTCGTTCTGTATGTATAATAGTATACACCAATGAGATTCTGAGAGTTTCTTTATTATAACTTTATTAGAACCCAAAATATGGGGAACGTCAGATTCCTGCACTTCTCGGCGAGAAAAGGCCAAAAATACCTGTTTTGAATTTTGATTCTATCTCCTATTCTAACAATCCGATTTTGATAAATTTTGTTCTGTAAGCTTAGTAAACCTCCTTTGTACCTCTGCAACTCGTTTTAGTCTATCTTTGTTAGAACCTAAATTATGAAGAACGTCAGATTCAGCACATCTCAGCGAGAAGTAACAAAATGTACCATTCTCAATTTCATTTCTTTTCTTACAATACTGAAGACATACATTTCAAAAACCGCCATAAAAATGACTTGGCATAAGTTCATTGCAGAAAAAAAATTATTCAAATTAAAATATACCATAATTAATTGTAGAATTGAATCCTATATTTTATTTATGCAAGAAACACTACAATACAATTTGCAGGATTTTAAAATTATTCAAATGATTATTAAAAATAAAAAAATAATTAATCGTTCGCTTTACTAAAAATCAATAGTTAAAAAAATTTCTCAGTACAGATTTTAAAATTAATACATTTTAAAAATTATAAGAGCAACCTGGAGACAACTGTTTCTTCAAGAAGAATTTAATTTTTATTCAAACGATAAACTAAATTGAAACTCTAATTTATTTTGACCTTTATTTTTTATCAATGGCCAGTTGCCAAGTCTACTTTTAAGTCTACTACCAAATCCACAACTTTCTGTTAGCAAGAAAAAATATTTTTATGATTTGAAAACCAAAGAATGTTTCCACAATTAAAAACTAAATTAAAATTTGTTCTTTAATGAGCAACGATAAATTTCCTCTTGATTGAAAATTCTTTCTAAAGGCTTGGTTTAAATCCGAAATTTCGTAAATGATGCATCTATTTCGTGAATTGTATGCATCTATTTTGTGAATTGAAATATCAATTAGAGGCTTTTATTAGTCAGTAAAAACATTTTTTCTGTTCTTATACTATCATTTTAGTTTCATTATTATTGCTCTTCTGAAGTGATTTAAGTATTTTGAGTTTCCTTAACAAGATTCCTATAAATTGAACCCAATGATCTTATAATTGAATCCGATGCGAATGGTTTTAAAGGGATATGAAAAAAAAAATCGGAAAACTTAAATATTTTATCCACCTGTTGATTTTCAGGCAAAAGAAAAAAAATGACATCAGTTAACTGCAAAACTAACATGAATACAAGACGGACATACAACGAGAAAATAGTTGAAAATCGCATTTTTGATATTGTTACGAACCTGTGGTTTTGCTTTCCCGCGCAAATACTGTCATCGTAAGGAAGACGGATTGACAGTAATGTGTATTGAATAGTGAGTGGGTGTGACGTCAGAGGTCTCAAGGCTTGGCGACAAACTTGGCTACCATTTGGCGATGAATTTGGCGACAAAATGGAAAGTACCCGAAACATCGAGAATTTTCCCGATCCGTCCACTAGGAGCCGAGATATTTTCAGAACGCCCCTGATTGGTCCAGAAGATGTTAGCCCCGCCTACCCCTGGTATATATAAGGCAGGTGACTGCGGGGTAGTCAGGTGAGTCAAGTCGAAGCGGAGCAACGGAGAAAAGGGAAAGGAGATCTGAAGAAGAATCAAGTAGACTCAAGCCGAAGTGCGGCAGTGGAGAGAAGCCGAAGCTAAACGGCCTAGTGTTCAACGAAGACAAGTAACGTCTCGGAATTTATCAGGAAGACCTAAGAGAGAGAGGTCTTGAGCTGAGGACTGTTGTGTGGCCTATTCTGACGAAGCCTGTGTCGCCCGTTGCTCCGTCGTCGGGAACGGAGCTGTCCCGAACTAAATAGTAGTCCCGTTGTGTGAAGTAGTGAGTCGACAGCAAAGGCAAGAAAAGATAGAGGAATAGTTTCAGCCTGTTCTGGAGAGACCCAGGTGGTGTAAAGTGAATCCCTTAAAGATTCCCTCTCCAGCTGAATCCTGTCTAGCCGCTCAGTGAGCTGTGGACATTGTCACTACAGAATTTCTGCCTGTGGACTATTATCTGCAGTGTGCTGTCCTGTGTGTTCGTCCCGGCTGTAAATAGTTGTCTCCTGTACATACCGGGTGGCCAGAAATAAAACACCCCTACTCTGACCTCCCTGGATATCGAACTACTCAGTGTAAAGGCTTGAAAATTTGTGGACATACTATTCAAAAAATGGGGAAACGGATTTCACGAAAACAAAATTTAGTTCCAGAAATCACCGATAGGTGGCGCTGTACCACTGGACGTATGCTGAAAAGACACAAAAACACGTTTTAAACACATTTTATTTGAAAGTACCAAGCATACATGAAACAAGGACGTTATCGATGCAGGGAATGCTGCTCAATATGGTTCCCTTCCTGAAGATGTAAAATGTGAAGTCTGTGGACAGCTTGTTCAACTGCGGATCGTAACTGGTCATCTGAGATGCTTCTCACATGCAGACTGATACTCTCTTTCAAATCTGCCAAGGTTATCAGACGTTCTCGATAAACAAGGTTTTTTAAGTGTCCCCAAAGCCAAAAATCACACGGATTAAGATCCGGTGAACGAGATGGCCAAGTTGTCGGAAACGCGCGACTGATTATTCTGTCAGTGGTGAAATGTTGGCGAAGAAACTGTTGCACAGGGAGTCCAATGTGTGGAGGTGCTCCATCTTGCATAAAAGTAATGGTGTCAAGGCATTGGCGCTGCTGCAAATGGGGTACAACAAATGTTTCGAGCATCCTTTTGTACCTGTTGGCCGTCACGGTACATGTCTCAAGGCCATTGGAAGTAACCTCTTCGAAAAAGAACGGTCCAAGGATGAATGTGGCTGTGAATCCACACCAGACTGTAACTTTCGGTGAGTGGAGTGGAATCTCTTGGAAGGTACGGGGGTTTGTCGTGTCCCATATGCGACAGTTATGGGTGTTCACTGTTCCACTGAGGTGGAAATGGGCCTCATCGCTCCACAGAATCTGCCACGGCCACGATGCATCCACTTCAACTCTAGCAAGAAATGTCAATGCAAAGGTCAGTCGCATCTCCCTGTCTGTGGCCAGCAATTGTTGATTAGGGCGGATTTTGTACGGGAAACAATGCACCATTTTTCTGAGTACGTTCCACACTGTGCTATAGGGAACACCCAAGTGTCGTGACACTGCACGTGCACTACTGCAGCCTAAAACATTATCCATTGACTGTTCAACAATACCGGTGGCAACATCTTCAACGACATCTGAACGAACCGGTTTGCGTCCTCGACCAGGCTGAACTCCAAGATGTCCAGTTTCCTCGAATCGAGCGATCATTCTCCTGAGAGCTTGTGGAAGCAATGGTCCCTTACGCAAATCCTTAAGTCGGCGAAACTCTCGAAGTGCTGCTGGAGCATTTCCTTTATTCTCGTAAAACAACTTCACAAGCAAAGCGCGTTCTGGCAGCGTGACAGCCATCACTAATAAGAATGACATTCCCCACCTTTTAACTTCTTTTATACCCAGAACATGGCTTCTAACCATGCTTTATGCAAATTTTTCTGGTTACAGTATGAAATTGCAGTTACAACGGGAGTTCTAGCTTCTTTACTATTTTTATTTTCCATAAGGGGCAGAAAAATTAAAAAGGAAGCATGGAAGCATTCCATTCCGCATAAACATTTTAATTTTTATTATTATTTGTGTCTTTTGATCATAGTTCCAGTTGTGCAGCGCCACCTATCGGTGATTTCAGGAACTAATTTTTTTTCGTGAAATCCGTTTCCCCATATTTTGAATAGTATGTGTACAAAATTTTGAGCCTTTACACTGAGTAGTTCGATATCCATGGAGGTCAGAGTAGGGGTGTTTTATTTCTGGCCACCTTGTAGTTATGTTGTGAATATTTGTCGTCTGTGTGCTGTCCTGTAAATAAACGTCTGTGTTGTGTCTTCTACTAAAGGACTGATCATTCTGTGTGTCATCATCTCACACCATACACAACCACTATAAACAAAGTAAAAAAAATGACGGATTTTAGGATATAGGAAATCCGTAACAATATTATTAACAAAGCAATACAAAATTGGAATAGTTGAAAAGGATATTTATTCAAATTTTCCTTATAAGTGCACACAAAAAAACCGGTTCTGTCAGAATTGCTTTAAATTTTTCAGTAAATAATTTCTTCAAACTGTTTGACTTAAGTTTTCTTTTTTATAACACCAAGCATTAAACAAGAAATTAGATATTTGAATTTTACTAAATTCAAATTAGATTTTTAAAAGAAGGAAATAATTTTTATTATTATAAACTCATCTTGGGTTTCTTATGATCTGTGGAAGAATCTTGATGTTCCTAAATTGTATTTTTTATACTGATAGTGGCTCGGCATAATAAGATAATGTCTAAAGAAACAAAATTTTATGAGTTATTCCTGGCTTTGTATAAAAATAAGATACTAAATTTTTATCACTATGTCATTAAATTTTGATAGTTAATCAATTAAAAGTCTTTCTTTAATCTGTTTTAAATTTTTATAGCATCCCGCTGTCATGAATATAAAAGTAAACGAAAATTTATTCTGTCTCATTTCATGAAATATTAATCCATTTAAAAAGAAATATTTAACATGAAAATGTTTTGCCAAACTTAAAAGTGAAATCATTTTAGCAATGGAAATCTAGTTTTATTCCCAAAAACGGACATTTTTCAATGAATTAAAATTCTGCTTTCTGATTATTTCACATCAATGACTTAGTAAATTGTAGCTGTAAAAGCTCGTATCTCTTCGACACCGTTTAGCGCAATCATTAATTATGAACCTTTACCAGACGAAAAGAATCTCTAAATGACTCAGCACCTCTCTTCAAAATTGCACTTCGATCAAGTTGCACGACAGTAGTCCATTTCCAAATTCAACATATAATGTGCCTGCATAAAACGAATCTTATTGAGAAATCAATCCTCAACCGTGTGGTCTGGAAGCCACCACGATCCTAGGATTCCTTGGAAGGGAAGGCATTAACAAACTTGTTGAACAGCCACAGCTTTTCACTAAAGCATTGGTGGATACCACCCTATGTTCACCAGAACCAACCTTTATGCCATTGGAAGGTTTATTCTCTTTATTTTGGTATAGAACTCTACTTCGTTAGGCAGTCACTTGAATAACAATCATTGTAGCATCATAAGCATTTTTAAAACAAGCAATATCTTATTTCCATGCCTGTGTGATGTTAATTAACAATAATCCCCAACGTTACATCTGAACAGTAGTTACGTACAAGAATATTGTGAGTGATAGATACTAGAAAAAAAGATAAATACGACAAAAATAAATTTCTCTGACGACAATATCATCTTTTATTTCACATACACAGACTCCGTTTCACTCGAGTGTCTAAATTCTATTTTAATAAAGCAAATAATAAAAATTTACAGTGCTTAAAAGTATTTTCATAAAACGGTTTTCAATTTGTCCCATGCCCTTTTCCATAAAAGGAGGACAATTTTAGAAACCATGTTTAAATATTTTATATCATTTAATATTATTAATTCTATAGGTATGATCTCATCTTTTTTGTATATAAAATATTTTATAGAATAGCATTGCGGTTAAACATGACGTTGCTGACTTGGCCTTTACAGTTTCAAAAGAACATTAAACAAACAGATACTTGTTACTTATAATGAACAAACATATTTTAAAAACTGACTAATAGTAAAAATTTACTTTCAGAATTCCGAAAATAGACCAACTGTCATGTACATAAAAGGTAATATTTTATCAAATTGCATTAATAAGAATAATTCGTGATTCTGTCTTTCATTCACCATCTCTATTTGCACTGTGGCGTTCATGTTTATTGACGCATATAAGAAAGCTCTTTATTTCTATTCTGGGCACTTAAGGAATGAGAGAAATATAAAATTCTATTTTTTAATTGATAAAAAAGTTCTAGATTAACAGGTACCATAATTATATCATTTAAAAATTGAAAGCTGGTGTTGCCCTACGCATTTCTAGAGCGAAATAAATACGAAATCCAATCGCACCTTTTCCTAAATGCAAATTGTTTCATCAAATTATTTGATGAAAAAAATATTTTATAGATTTGTAGTCATGAAATTTCCACTTCTTTGTATTATTTAATTATTTCTTTTTTGTATTAATTATTTATTTATATTAATTATTCATAAACAGGTTTTAATTACGAAAAAATATGTTTACATTGTATGTAAACATTTCGAACATTAGGAGAAAGAATTTTACAAAATACTTAGACATTTGTGCGAAAAAAAAACAGCCCTTTTTAAGCTCTGCATTTTCTTTCATAAGTTAGTAAAATTCTCTAAAATTTATAAAACTTTTAAAACAATTGTGCAAATAAAGGACTCTAATATATGCTTTAAAATATTATAAGGTTATAATCATAAAAAAGTAATAATTATTTTACATAATTTCCACTTCTCGATTCGAGATATTCCAGGCTTACTAATATAGGACTTTTTCTAAATATTTCCATTCGGTTATGTTTTACTTTCACCTGCATGGAATATTAAGTGACGAAAGATTACAGGCACACATATATTTTAATTTGCATTGCATGAGTGACATACAAAGTTATTCAAACGTAACGTAGTTAGGAAATTTTTAAAAAGATCTTCAAGTAGAGATTGGTTTTAAGATTAATAGTATTCTGATTTACTATATTATTTCCTCCTTCGAATTACAAAATCACATATAAGATAAGGTATCTCATGTAAGCTACAAAACAATTTTGAAAAACATTTTTTGATATTTGATATGAGACAGAGTAATATCAGAAAAAAATTCTTGTGTAAGAACGATAAAACATTATACGTATTTGCAAAAGCCGTATGTCTCCGAAGTTTCGATTTTATGAGTCTCAAACAAAAACTACATTTTATACCTTTAATTTCTTCTTTTACAAATGTAAATTATGATAGTAATATTTACAAGAAAGTGCAAATAACATAATTATTTAGTATCTCCTGTTGATCTACCTTGACAAGAATCTTGTTCAATGCTTGAAACTGCGCAAGCTGTGAGTGGCTACGTCATGAGAGTGACGGAGCGAATAACCGATTTTTGCAGGTTCTCAGTTCAAGTTACGAAAGCGCCAAATCAATTTTTAATTTTT
>JAPMOQ010007441.1:62624-86451 GCA_026543055.1 Argiope trifasciata | reverse complement strand
CGACCTGGGTACTAACGTGGTATGAAGGGAAGAAACCTCCACAGCTGAAACTGTGAGTGGCTTGGTCGTCAGAGAGGTGGAGCGATTATTCACTTTTTGCAGGTTCTGAGTTCGAGTTTTGAAAGCGGCAAATCGATTTTTAATTTTTTTTTATTTTAATTTTAAATTTTTCAGATACTGACTATATAGTTACTCTGAACTACTTAAGGAAATTTAAAAAATAAGCAAAATATTTTGAACAAAAACTTTTAGATTTATTTCAAACCAACCGTGCCAAGTTCCGGAACATGCAAAGAATTGATTGATATTCTTAGCATTGGGTTTTTACACCCGATTCCGAGCGCCTTTGATGCTCGGATTGACGTGTTATGAAGGGAAGAAACCTGCGCAGCTCAAGCTGTGAGTGGCTTGTTCGTCACCGTGATGGAGCGAATGTTCAAATTTTGGTGGTTCTCAGTTCAAGTTTCGAAAGTGCCAAATCAATTTTTAAATTTTTTTATTTTTATTTTAAATATTTCGGATACTGACTCTATAGTTACTCTGAACTATTTAACGCCATTAAAAAATAAGTAAAATATTTTGATCAAAAACTCGTAGTTTAATTTCAAACCATCCGCGCCAAGATCGTGCCCATGCGCAGATGGCATTGGTATACTAAGCAATGGGTTTTACTCCTGAATCCGAACGCCTTTGATACTCGGACTGACGAGTTTTGAGACGAAGAAACTGCAAGAACTTAAGCGGTGTGTTGTTTGGTGGTTAGAGTGACGACGCGAATTTTCATTTTTTGCTTGATTTCAATTCGAGTCTCAAACGTGCAAAGTATATTTTTTAAAAAAAATTTAAATTTATTTTTAATTTCAAATAATATTTCGAATACTGACTGTATACAGCTCTGAACTATTTAAACCCTTTAAAATAAGAAAGAAAATATTTTTATTAAAACCATGTAGTTTTATTTCATACTATCCGTGCCAAGACCGTGCATAAGCACAGATGGCACTGACATTCTTAGCATTGGGGTTTTCCACCCGAATCCGAGCGCCTTTGATACTCGGATTAACGGGTTATGAAGTGAAGAGACTTCAAAAACTCAAGCGATGTATGGCTCGGTGGTCAGAGTGGCAGTGGGAATCTTCGAATTTTTTGCTGGATTTCAGTTGGAGTTTCGAAAAAGCAAAAAAGATTTTTTTTTAATTTTTAAAATTTATTTTTAATTTCAAATAATATTTCGGATACTGATTGTATACTACTCTTAACAATTTAAAACCTTTAAAATAAGAAATGAAATATTTTTATTAAAACCTTGTAGTTTTATTTCAAACTATCCGTGCCAAGTTCGGGCACATGCGCAGAAGTCCTTGATATTCTAAGCATTGGGTTTTACACCCGAATCCGAGCACCTTTGATGCTCGTATTGACGAGTTATGAAACGAAGAAACTTCCGTTACTAAAGCGGTGTGTGGCTTGGTGGTCAGAGTGACGGAGCAAATAGTCGACTTTCACAGGTTCTCAGTTCGAGTTTTAAAAACGCCCAAACCGATTTTAATTTTTTTTATTTTTATTTTAAATATTTCCGATACTGACATTATAGTTATTCCGAACTATTTAACGCCATTAAAAAAATAAGTAAAATATTTTGAACAAAACTTGTAGTTTTATTTCAAACCATCCGTGAAATGTTTGGGCGCATGCGCAGAAGTCATTGATATTATTAGCATTGGAATTTTACTCACGATTCCGACTGCCTTTATTCTCGGATTGACGTGTTTTGAAGGAAAGAAACCTCCGCAGCTCAAGCTGTGAGTGGCTGTGCTGTCAGAGTGACGGAGTGCATATTCGATTTTTGCAGGTTCTCAGTCCGAGTTTTGAAAGCAAAAAAAAATCGATTTATATATATATATATATATATATATTAAATATTTCGGATACTGTCTCTATAGTTACTCTGAACTATTTAAAGAAATTTAAAAAATAAGTAAAATATTTTGATCAAAAACTTGTAATTTTATTTCAAACCATCCATGCCAAGTTCGCACACATGCGCAGAAGTCGTCAGTATTCTTTGCATTTGGTTTTTCCGACAGATTTCCAGCGATTTGGATACCCGGATTAACTGATTAAAATAGAAAGACCTGTCTGTAAATCAAGAGCTCTGAGGCCTTTTGGCTAGAGCGGCGGACGAATATTAGAATTTGTCTAATCCTCAGTTGGAGTTTTGAAAGCACAGAATACACTTTTTTATTTTGAATAATATTTCGATTACTGAATCTATTGCTACTCTGAACTGTTTCCTGCCTTTGAAACAAGAAATGCAAAATTTCTCTTAAATACTTATAGTTTTATTTCAAACTTTCTTCTTAAGTTTATTCAGGAGCACAGAAGTCATCGATATTCATAGCATTTTGTTTTTAGATCAGATTCCCAACCTCTTTCATACATTAAGAAGGGAAGAGCTGTTCATCCTTCAAACATGTGTCTTGGTGGTTAGAGCGTCAGATGGCTTTATTCATTTTTGCTATTCATCAGTTCGAGCCTAGAAGCTACAAATTCGATTTTATTTTAATATTTTAAATTAAATATTATTTTAATTGCTAATTCTATAGTTGCTCTTAATTATTCTGCTCCTTGTATTTGAAAATTAAAATATTTTGTTAGTATATTTACGGATTTATTCGAAATTTTAATTGTCAAATTCAGACAAATACCCAAAAGTCCTTCTTACTCTTAGCATTGGGCTTTTTGACTAGATTCCCAGCGTCTTTGATAACTGGAATGCCTTATTAGGGAAGGGAAGAAAGCTTCACCTTGCAAGGAATGCTTGGCTTAGTGGTTAGTTCTACGGTTAGTTGGTATAAATTTTGCTTTTACTCGGAACGAGTCTGGATAGTGCCCGAATGGACTTATTTATAATTTTTAATACATTAAATAATATGACGGAAACTGTTTCCATTGTTACTCCACTCATACGTTTCAAAAACAAAATTTTTCTGTAGTATGTTTAGAAATGTATTCGGACTTTGAATTTTCAAGTTCACGCTCATGCGCTGAAGTCTTTCGTTTACTTCGTATTGGGCTTTTGGACCGGATTCCCAGCGTCTTTGACACCTGGAATGTCTTGTTAAGGAGGGAAAAGCGCGCCCGCTTGCAAGGAAAGCGTTACTTGGTGGTTAGGGCGACACGGCGGTAATTGGCTAAACTTCTCCTTTTAATATTGTTTGATTTTGAGATTTTTTTACCTTAATAAACTGCTGATTGATTTTTTAACATGTTTTTAGCATTCAATATGTTTCATAATTCATAGTTATATGTATCGAGGTCTCTAAAGAAGGCCTTTATGGCCTGGTGGTAGGGTGTCGGTTTTGGAACCTGAGTGCTTTATATTCGAGACCCGATTCCATCGAAGAACCATCATGTAAGCGAGTCTAGTGCGCGTTAAATCTGTCCGACCAAACCTTGTATGGGTGAAGATCAGGGTGCCGGCTCAGGTGTCTCCGTCGTCTTTTGAACGTGGTTTGAAATGACGGTGCCCATTCCAAAACTGCCGCAGTGTTGCTTTAAGACGGGAGGTTAACATATAACTGAATTGAGGACTTCACAACAAATTTTCAAAAGTTTTGAAAAAGCTGGTTTTGTGAAATATCTTTTTTTTTAATTAATACTTCAAAAAGTGAAAGAATGGTTAAATTAACGCCTACTGTATCTTTCAAGTGTGTGCCTGCACCTAAAATAAATTTTGGTTGTTCACTTTAAAATAATGGATTTCTTTTCCTTAATCTAATATTAACACTGGAATTTGAAATGAAACAAATTCTAAATTATCTATCTTAAAATAAAGATTAACATTTTGGCAGCCAGCAGATTTTGCAAGAAGACCTGCACTTTGTCCGGTAGAAAAACTTGTAGACGGTCATTTGATGCGCATTAAATGTTTTTAACTGGGAATTACATTTGATTTTTCTGAGTTTGTTCTGAATTTGTACTTTTTAGGGGCGTGGTAGCCTGGCTGGTAGAGCGTCAGTCTCGCAAACGAAAGGTAGCGAGTTCTTCGTGTGACCATCTTGTTGACTGATGTCAGTGGGAGCACATTGAATACGTCGTGACTCCCATAACAAATGATACCTTAAGGGTTACTGATTCGGATCTAAATTCCGACTTACGGATGGATGAATGAATTAGACCACCTCCTGATAAGGGTAGTATCCAGCAGAGTCATCCTTTCACCTGAACGGTGCTCGTTCACTACGAAAGGCGCACACTTCTGATTTCATTCGAAAGAGCTTCGCTTATTCGGATTTGGTATGACCAAGAGGCATTAGACCCAATACCTTCACAAGGCCATGATACATTTTCTAAACACTGTCTACGTCAGGGATGGCGAACCAGTGGCAACCGTAGTGTAGATGACACATGACACCATACTTCGGTCACGCCGCTGATTAAATGGTTTGCATGTGACTTCATTTGATAAGCTGAATTTATTCCTATTAGAATGTTTGGAAATGAAAGAATTTGAAGTGCAACCAATTTATTTCCAGTGCTAGTTCAGTATGGACTCAAACATTTGTTCAAACAGAGGAGATCGAAACAGAAGGGTTAACAAGTGGCGCAATTAAAAATGGCAGTAATGAAATTCTGGAAACATGATTTCGATTTCAGACGCATTTAACTGTTTGAAGAAGCTGGCTCCAGGCTATTTTAAGCATATTTCCATTTATCTATGTCATTATTTTCAGAGATGAGTAACATGAAAGACTTTATTAAACCTTGCATTATCTTTTAATAACAAAAGCGAAAAATAGATGGCTCTAAAGCGATAAATCGCTAATTTGTTGCATACTTATTGTGAAACTTTACCCCTTTGTTGCCTTTACATTTTGAGGCCTAAAACTTCACATGGAAACGATATAGTGTTCTCACATAAAAATAAATGCCATATTCTGAAAAGTAATTCTGCGTGACACTTATTTGTACTTGTGAGGAAATGTGATATTTGGCTGCAGATTTTTTTTATTTTAAAAAGTTGTCTGCATGCAATAATAATTTCTCATCATGGTACATCTCGAAATTTGCATTCTTTCTTGTCTCTCTACTGTACAACGTCACAATTGTAATTTTTGAATCAATAAACTTTTCTGGAGAAAGTATTTTGCATCAGCAGTTATCAAATTTTTTCATCAAGAATGATTGACATGTATGGGAAAATTTTATTCATTTATTAAACAATACATGCATAATAAAGTTTTTATTTCAAAAGAAATTAAAGTGACTTTTTAAAATCAGACCCAAAACTCTGTAGAGCAAGATTGCAGAAAACATATTGTTTTATTAATTAAATTGTTTCAGCAAAATGTAGTTCTCAGAGGAAACAATGTTCAGTACAACTTTCTCATTGAGATTTTCATCAATAAAGAATCGTCTGCTTATAAAACATATTATTTTATTAATTAAATTGTGGCAGCAAAATGAAGTTCTTATTGGTTACAATTTTCAATACAACTTTTCCATTAGAGAGCGGACATTATGATTTGGAGTTGTAGGCGAACATCTTCTGCAGCTCTTCGTTGGTGGTGGACTCCGCCTGCTGCTTGAGTTCATCCGATCCGGCGGTCACGCCCCAGTTGTCCGGCTTCGAAAAGGCGGAGCTGTGGGGCCGGCCCGTGGAAGGTTGGAGCCCTTCCCAGTACGACCTGCGGGCTCTGAAACATTCCTTCCGTTAGTGTTATCAAAATGCAGTTCTGTAATGTGCAAATTGACGAGCAACGTTAGGGTTAGCAGCCAGATAACATGACAAAAGCGATCATTCGGTCTTTGAGGAAGTTATCTGGCCTATAAAGCTGCCATTGAAGTACAAGCGTACTGTCCTATCTTAAAGAGAAGAACCACGACCCCCGATAACAAGGCCAGAATACATACGTCACAGAAATTGATGACGTCGTTTCGAGAGTTACAGGATGTGGGAGTAATTTTGGGGGCCGAGGGAAGAATTTCACCCTCTTCAAGTTTCACTGATAAGAAACGAACTCTTCGCCACCCACGCCATTTTTTAGCCAGTGGTCCTTCTGTGTTTGCGTAAACAAGAAGCGCTTTTTCTAATTTGCAAGAAAAATTGGATATACTAAAAATCATTTGCATTTGGATTTACTAATATCAGGAACAGAAATGCCTCTGATCTGTTGTGTTCCAAACTGTAAAGGAATTACAGGAATGGCCCATGAGTAAGTGTTTTTGCCTTTCCTAAAAATGAAGAGCTTAAAAAGAAATGGTTAAATGCCATACATCGTGAAGGATTTTATCCATCTCCGCATAGCAGAGTAAGCTCATTTAATTGTTTTAAAGTAATGTCAAATATTTCTAAATGAAAAGTCATTTATTTTCGCTTTAGAAACTTAACAGTTCAGTAATATATATTATTCGTGATTTTAATCAAGTGCATTATAAAAAAATTATTTCATAAAATGCTGTAATGTAGGAAATATTACTGTCAACAATAATTAGAATATTTTCCACAATTATGTTTTCAGGCTTTGTTTACATGTATAACCGCTTTTTCATATTTAAATTTTATTATATAACAGCGATAAATACCTGAGAGTAAACAAATTAAAAATTATCCGAACTTATTATTAAATGTAGTTTTATGCTGTATATTTGTAACTGTATTTAAATTAAACTTTAAAGGAGTCAATATTTACGAATAATTTCATTTACTGTAGGTCTGTGAATTACAATTTAAAAGAAATGATATTGAAAGAGAAGCTAGTCTATTTGATTCGAAGTCAGGAAAATTATTAAGTGCCCCTCTTAAATATCCAAGATTAGTCACTGGAGCAATTCCATCTCAGATGCCAAATTGTGCCTCTTACATGTCATCTTCAACATTTCAAAGGGAAAATCCCGAAATAAAAAAGATGAAATTAAAGCAACAATATATAGAGAAAGCACTCCAGGAAAGTATAACAGAAAAAAAGAAATACGATGAAACAAGAGAATTTAAAAATTTGGAAGAATTAAAACAGCGCATTTCATTAGTAAATTTGAAAAATTTCTGGAATGTCATTCATAAAGAAAACAAAATTTTATTTGTAAATATTGAATTAAGTTCTGGAACTGAAATTGCATTGTCTGTTGTAATAAATGATGTATTAGAGGTTTCAGCTTTTGTTGGAAAAACAAGCCTGTCAAGTATTCCAAATATTTCTTCCCTACCAATAAAAATCCATAACATTAACAATTTAAATGAAATATTAGAGCATCTGCCAGAAATGAAGAAAAATAACTCATTGCTGAATTCGGATATTATTTCCCAAATTCATGGTTTCATGGATAATTTAAATATAACCCAAGAAATTTTTACCAACGTTATAACATTTATGAAAGAGCAATCTGCCTTGCTTATTCAAAATGAGCATAGTAAAAGGTACTCTACTGAAATGATGATATTCTGCTCATTATTTTATTCAATGGCACACATGCATATAAATTTGTCAGAAAGTCCGGTTATATTTTGTTACCACATCCTGTGACTGAGAAATATATGCAAACCTATTAACACTCTCCCTCAGTCAGAGCAAAATGAATTGCATTTTTTAAGATACATTAAGCTGAAATTACAATTCATAGTATCTTCAGATAAAAACGTGATTCTTCAAATAAATGAAATGCACATCAAACCCTACTTTGATTACAAAGGGGGAAATATATCAGGTCTAAGTTACAATTCAGAAAATGCCGCCTCAAGTGTTATGACTTTCATGATAAGTAGTATTTAATCGTCATATAAAGATGTTGTTCACATTCTTCCTGTAAACAAAATAGCAGCAGACGTTCTACATACATTCATTAAAAAAATTATCATTGGATTAGAAAACATTGGTTTTAAAGTGATATTTGTGGTAACAGGCAACAATTCGATGAATCAAAAAGCAATATCTCTGTTCGTTTCACCTTCACGTCCATATTCAATTGCTTATCCACATCCTGTAAATAAAGAACGAACTCTTTTTTTCATGATCGATACTGTACATTTATTGAAAAATATTCGTAATAACTGGATCAATCAGAAGAATGCTGATAAGTGTATGTTTTACCCCAATTTTAAAGAAACCATGTCAGAAAGAAATTCACAAAATTGCACTAAAAGTGTTCTAGAAGCTAATGAAAATGCCATTCACTCTAATGATGAAATAATTCAGGCTTCCAGCAGTAAGCCTGACAATAAAGTTGATATCAATACATCATCTTTCAAAACATTAAAATTATTATATGAAACTGAAAAGGATAACATCGTTAAATATGCATACAATTTATCATTAAAAGCATTGGAGCCCAATAATTTAGAAAAACAAAATTTCAAATTAGTACTTAAAATTTTCAATAAATTTATACCTGAAAGTCTAATGAGTTTGGAAGAGAAATATGCGTTCCCACACTACAAAGAAACAGCAGAATACATAACAATAATAAATAGATGGTGGGATATTGTTAATGTAAAAACTCCATTTCCAGGAATTCGCGAAAATAATGAATATAAAAAACCACTGACAACATCTGAAACTGATAAAAGATACAAATTTTTAGATGAATTTTTGAACTGGTTGGAAGATTGGAAAAATATGAAATGTGATACCGGCACACTAACAAAAGAAACATATTCTACTCTTTACATGACAACATATGCTTTAAAAGAAGTAACTAAATATTGTCAGGATAATATAAATTAGATGTTTATAGGGTTTATTAAAGTAATCAGTCTGACTGGAGAAAGACTAGCAAAAACTCTTTTGAAACGATTAAGTGAACTACATTTAAATATTAGGAATTATAGAGGATAAGCGTAAGGGAAAGATAGCAACTCGATGGGAAAGTACTAAATTTTACAATTTAGAAAACATGCCCTAAACCCACAGACAATTTATATGTCTTGCACATCATACATTTTTAAAATTTATTAGTTTGTGATACCATTTCCAGCAGTATATATTGCAAAAAAAAAAAAATGAATATTGCAACTTTTATGGGCTTTTCTATACTTTTTTGGAAACTAAAATGGATTCAGTTAAAGCTATGTATATACAGTTTTTGAAAAAATTTGAGTATACATTTGTTTATTATCATTATCATATCCTAGAACGATTTACTGAAGCAAATAGAGATAATACAGCAGTATCCAAAGGTAAAACATTAGATTTTATAAAAGAAATGCTATTTATTTTATACTTAATAGCATAGTTTTTAATATTGCCCAAAATTAACACTAGCAATGAACTATTTCAAGTAAAAACTGTTGATTTTGATTCAGTATTTTAGATTGATAAGTAAAATTAAAATTTAAGTTCAAAATTTCAATAGAAAGTTCAATGCATTTTTATATGAAGCAAAACTGATAGGATGCCATTTCAATATTTCCGAAGATTTTAAAAAAAAACGAATTCGAAAAAGAAAAAGATTATATTCCGAAATAACAGAAGATGAAGTAAAGAAATTAGGTTTTAAAATAGCAGAGTAATTGATACTGCCATTGTAGAGATAGAAAATAGAATTACAAATATGTCAACTTAATCAAAAAAAATCAGCAAATTAAATTCAGAAAATTAAAAGTAAGGAAGAATTGTTGTTGGGTGGGAAGAAGCTTAAAAGCATTTTAAATACTAATAATAAAAAAAATCAGCAAAAATGTAAATTTTCTGAAGTAATTAAAGGCAATTACATATAGACAAGCAATAGTACCATAATATGTTTATACTTTATTTTTTGCTTTACAAAACACTTGAGGTTCCAAATGATTTCTAGCACCCTGGCTAATTTATTGAAAAGAACGGCCCTGGTTAAAATTGAAATTTTATACCACAGGTGAAGATGTATATTTGAAATGTACAAGTGAAAAATATTTCGCAGTAATTATAATTTATTGAAAAAATGGCCCAGATTATAATTGAAATTTTGTACCATAGTTGAAGAAGTATATTTGAAATGTCCTATTCAAAAATATTTCGCAGTAGATAAAATGTTTAGTGAACGCAGAAGGATGACGGTTGCATTTCAGAGCAGAAATCAGAAAATGTGTATAGATTGGAAATTTGGTCTGAAGTCAATGCATGATTGAATGATGAAAGGAATAGCTCTTCTGAAATAGGAAAGGAAAGGAAACTTGATGAATTTAGTAGTGATAAATATATAGTTAAATAAGAAAGTTCTACTAATGTTTCAAAGTTTTGTTTTATGTTTTTTGAAGTGTGAATAGAATGGAATAATATTTTGTAAAATATTGCTTTCCAGGATTTGACGTGCAGCAAATAGTACTAAAACCATTTTTCTGTAGAATTGTCTTGAAATTCATTAATCATATTTTTCACTTATTAGTTTTTTTGCAGAATAAATAGTTTTAAATTTAGGGGAGATGCCCTGCCCTGCACTTAATGCAAAAAAGGTAATGCATACCAGGCGCCGTACCTCCATGGTGATGTGGAAGGCGGTTGCAATTTAATTACTAATGGGCTCTACAATATATGTGTATTAATTTGCATTGTATGGATGTTAAAGAAACGATATGAACAAGGGAAAATAATTATATCTGCCTGTCTGGCGCACAGAGACTCAATGTTGGGAGAATGAAGTGTCACCGCTCGTTGTGACGTCACGAAACACCGCAGGGGCCTTGTTATCGGGGGTCGTGGAAGAACCCTGAGCATGGTTTCCTAGAATCTAAGCAAGGAGGGTATGACCACAGCATCGGGCTCACTGGGCGCGCTGCATAAGGCGAGTCATTCATCTCGCTTTGGTTTGTACAGATGAATTTATATGACAAATAAAATTAAAATGTAGATAAGAAATTCTTTGTCATTTAAGCACAAAAATAACGCGTTTCATAAGAAAACCTTTAACGATATTTCTTCAACTGCTTTTGTATTGCTTTTTTAAGACCTGAAACTGCCGTCAAGGAAATAAAAACCAGTAAATAATAACAAAATTGTCGGAGGTTTTCTTGAAGATTCCTGCGATTAATGAAATGAACTCTGTACGGGGCAAAATGAAACTTCTAACCGTTTCTTTTGGCGAACATCCCATTTTTAAACCCCTAATTTAAGGGTTACTTTTGTTTTCCTCCTGGCGGTAAGTCAGAAAGTAATTCGCAATCTACTTTATTTCTGCTATGACAAACATTAAGGAAATTTAATCTGCACGAACCCCCCCTTCTTCGCCAAGCCAACGATATCGCGTCAAAACTGGCGTTTCTCTCTAGCCTGGCAACCTTATTATCTTTCTCATTTATTATGGTCTATGACTGGATTGGGAAAAATACAGCGCAAGACCATGATTGGCGAGTTTTGAACATTGCGCCAAGCAGAAGGGGGGGGCAACTACAGTATTGCCTTTAATTTTATAGTAGTTTAATTGCATTCGCAGAAAATCTAAAATTAAATATTCAACAGAAACTTTCAACGGTATTCGAATGAAATGTCTCCCGTGCTATTGTGCTTTTTTCGGTACTTTTCTGTTGGACGGACGCAGGCGTTAAAGTCGCCAATAAAGATGCAACCAACGCCAAGCGAAATATCGCAGCTGATAATCTTTTGCCGCCATATTTTTAAAGCAACTCTTGCCTGGCTATGCCAAAATGGTGACAGTGTGCTGTCGCCAAAAAGTCTGCTTGGCGAGATTTGCGCCGGTATAGTAAAAAAGTATCTTTTTTTCCCTCCCAATCATCGTGGATCCAATGGAACTAGTGAAAAGCTCAGATTTTCAACTAGAGAGGCTACATGAAGAAGTAAAAGTTGTACAAAGTGAAATTAGATTAATTTTGAAGCTTCTGTAAGTGCAGAAATGAGGAGGGTTTAAAGGAGGAGAAGGACAAAAGCAATTGCTCCATCCCGTAGATATTATCGGGCTTATTAAAATATCACCACAGACTCACCCTCCAGTGAGTTGACGAATGATATGCGTTGTTGTTGAGTTGTGATGAATTGGTTTGTTGAGTGAGAGGTTGCTGCGTGTAGCTGTTGTGTCTAATGCGCCGCACCCATCTTTGTGTGGCGAGCGAAGAATTTTTTTGTCACGCCAGGCATTATGGTGAGCGTGCTTGAATTGTTGCGTCAAGTGAGTCTGATGACTTTGGTTGCGGGTAGATGGCGCCACATCAGTTGCATGAAGGTTGAAGGTTCATTGTTCGAGGTCACCAATGTGGGAGGTGAGATGTTCTCGGAATAGAACACTGGGTCTGAAGCCTAGTAACATAACCACAGGACAAAAGCAATTGCCCAATCCCGTAGATGTTATCTGGCTTATTAAGATATCACCACAGGATTAAGTGGCGGATTTTATTATAATGTCGCGCCAATGTGAAAGTTGAATTCCGCCGAGGATCGAAATCTCGAGCTTATGCATCCGCATAACATATCCGCAAAACAAAAGTGATCACAGATGTCCAGTGGCTCTTACTGGCTTATTAAGATACCACCACAGTTATACCTACTTCCTTTAAAGTGGGCTAATGAATGTTTGATTGAATATTTTCTCAGGTTCTTTTTATCAGTTTTCAAGTTGTTCTGTATGACATTATTTCTCAAGTAAAGTAATGCGTGATAGGGAGAATTTTATTTTGAAGAATTTTCTTTTTGTGCGTTTTTGCTGCAAGCAATTGAAAGTATGGATACTAAATTCTCAACTTTCTTTTCTTCTTTAAAGTGCCCTTGGCATCATTAGAAAATGTATAATAAAAGCACTACAGTTTGATTTGCAAGACTCCAAGTTTTCTGTTTGGACTAGTCAATTTTTGGTCAGAAAGGAGCAGACACAAGTTCGGGCATAAGAAATTAAAAGATTGTATCTGCAGTTTGCATAAATGTGAATATTTTAATTTAGATATGAGTGTATCTTTCTTTATAAATACAGAACCAATGCATCAATTCAGTTCAGTCGGAAATCGGCATTCAAAATTCATTATGTTCTGGCATAGAAGCACTTAATACTGGAAAGGAATCCCCTACTTTGTTGTTATATGCCACTGACAAAGCCCACTGGAGTCCACATTTGGGACGCGCATTTTTTGCGTCTCTTGTTTTTTAGTAGTGCCATCTAGGGCAAGAGTACGAATTAGCTACCCACGCTTTACCTCCCTATCTACGGGATGGACTTTTATTTATACATTTCATTCACTCAACCACCGATCGTCATTTCGGCTTGGATCAGAGAGTGATCCCCTGGGATTCACGACATAGAGGACTTTGTGATCACGAGAGATTTATACGCGCGCTAGTCACCACACACATGGTCTTCGGCCGGCAACTCTCCATACAAGGGAAAACAACGAGACTGCCCTCGCCCTACCTCCAAGCTGAAACAAGATAAATTGAGTATCAAATGCAGAATCACTTATTTTCATCAGAACTTTAGGAGTCGACTTTCTAACATAAGGGTAGCATCAACGTGATCTGGGTGGTCCTGTTCGGACATGGCTGTTCTTCAGTGCTCTATATGTGAGTAGTGTGAAAGTGACACCCTTAAAAAAGGTGTTGTGCAAGTGAATGTGACGCATGAAGAAGCTAAGTCGTACTCTTGGCCCAAGTTGGCGTTACTGAAAAACGTGGGGAGTGGGGCCCACATTTCGGCTTAAATCGCTGACAGATAACAGTCAGCGGGCTTGTAAAGTGCCATCATTCGCAGCAATAGACATTTTGAGGAATATTATTAAAGCGCCATATGGAACAAAAACAACAAACATTTCGAGAAATATTATTAAATTGCCATATGTCACAGCGACAGACATTTTGAAAGTTATTGAAGTTCCATATGTCATAGCAACAGACATTATGAAGATGTTATTAAAGTGCCTTAAGTCACAACAGCAATTTTGAGGAATATTATTAAAGTGCCGTAAGTCACAGCGTCAGACACTTTGAAAAGGGGGTTCTGCAAGCGAATGGGAAGCATGAAGTAGCGAAGTCCTACTGTTTCTCTTGGCCCTAGTTGGCGTTACTGAACAAACACGAGACTCTCATTTCGACTTAAATCACTGACAGAAAGATGTCAGCGGGCTTGTAAAAGTGCCATAAGTAAAATTTTTAGTGATCCTATCAGCTTTGATAATAATAACAGATACTATGAAGAACTTCGAAGAAGGAAAAATAATGGAAAATAGATGCTAACTAATTGTAAGAAAATGGTTCGATTGGACGTGTTTTTTATTCCGTTCTTACGAAATGAGCGCAAGTTTCTGCACTTTTTTGACGACGTGTCTTTAGATAAAAAGAATAATAAGTTTAAGAAATTCTTCTCATTTCTAACCTTCTATTTGAATAAAAATGTTTGTCTGTATGTCTCTTGTGTCTTCCTAAACCGTTCAACCAATTGCTATCAAAATTCTAATACTTATCAGTTAAGATCACTATTTTAATGCATAAAGTGGTAATCACAACTGATTCATAGAAGTGTTTGTTTATTTTGTCCGGCATCTTTATTGGCGACTTGGCATCCTTGGCGCAGTAAGGTATTTTACATTTTTACCCCACTCTCTTGAAGCCGGCCATTGGTAAGAATCTAACATGGTTTCAGTTATTACAATCAGCAGAAAATCATTTCAAACAAGGGTTGGTTGGTCAGTTTTTGTGTTTGATTGGCGCAAGGACCATTCTTGGCTAAACTACGACAGACTTTTGCCGAAATGAAATAAAAATGAAGAAACCATTTAAATTAAGGTTTGAAGGAAACGTTTTGAAAAATTGGATTTTCTAGAAACTATTGATGTTTTTTAGATGCCTTGTCAATAATAAATACTATAAATACAAAAACAATTATTTGAAAATATATTATATCTTGAGAAATATGAAAATGTGTAGTCAATTTTTATGAAATTTAATCAAAACGGTGAACATTCTACACAAAAGGATAATGTAGCCATTCTGTTTCTTTTTCCATACCAGTTATTGAATACAAGGAGGAATTAAATGAACCAAAAGCTGAGAAAAATCTTGAGATGCAAAAAAGTTAAAGGTAAAAATATGCACATA
This sequence comes from Argiope trifasciata, assembly GCA_026543055.1. Taxonomy (NCBI): domain Eukaryota; kingdom Metazoa; phylum Arthropoda; class Arachnida; order Araneae; family Araneidae; genus Argiope; species Argiope trifasciata. The sequence goes on along the minus strand of JAPMOQ010007441.1, from coordinate 71,446 downwards.
TATGCATTTTTACCCTAAATTTACAACTTTATTTTTCTAGAAGCACCTTTAAATGAAAATTTTTTCACCAACAATCAAACTTTTGGTTCATTTCATTGCCCGTATTATTTAAAACACACTCTTAATTTTTTATGCAAATACCTCTATTAGTTTCGGAGACATCATGTCAACGGTGGTGATTTTTTTATGAAAATGAAACTTTTGAGAAAATGTAGGTGAAAGACAAAGTTTAGCTGAAAAAATAGGTGATCCTGGATGACAGGCCAGGCCTTTCTTTTCCTAGCAAAGATAAACTGTTATGCGAAAAAAGTCTGAACTAAAGAAATAACATTAAAAAAATCATCAGTGTGGTAAATTAATTCCACGAGAGGGCGCTCAGCACTTCTTCCGGTGTTAATCAACAGTCAGAGCGGGGAGTTCCCTAGAACAAGAAGATACGGACCGTGCGCCGAGAAGGGTCGTGACCGGAAATCGTTGAGATATGATCCTCTTCAAAGGGCCGAAAGAACCCCACTTGGGGGGCTTAAGACAATAAGAGTGGACCTGGGGGGGTGTGGAAAAAGCCGGGGCCCCACGACCATCCCTTTCACAGATTTGGTCATCAATCAGACCTCCAACCCACTGGGAGACCACACTCCCCTATAGCCACGAGGATGCGTTTCCCCTTCGACCCCTCTTGGGTGCCTGGGCAGTTTTACCAACAAATTGCCGGTAAAGTCGATGGGCATCAAAGAGACCAGAAAACCGCAAGGGGCTCGGCACGTGGCTCGTCTACAAACGGGGTATGGGCCGTGTAACCGGCCCTAAACACTTTCTGAGACACCGAGAAAATCAAATCCGATGTGTCCAGTTGAAGTCTAAACCATGACAGGTTCTCCTTACCTGGCTCTGACCCAAGGCTTGGTGTGCATCTTGAGTCCTTCTCCCCAGGGGTTATGCTTCTGGGAGGACAGGGGCTGCCTCCCCCTCTCCTTCGCCAGCTCCTCGGAGACAGCCCGGATGTGGTACGATTCAAAACCGCAACACCCTCCGATGTACCGGACGCCGAGCTGATACGCCTCCCGTGCGTACCTCTGCATGTCCCAGCGGGTGCATACTCGAGGTTCCAGGGCTGGAAAAGAAATCACACGCTGTGAGTGATGACCTATTATGCTAGGGGTAGTATCTGAATAAGCAAGTAACAACGACTGGACATTGGTGATCCCTTTTGTCCAGTGGATATAATATGTGGCTGCGAGCGTTAAGGGTTCGATCCTTGGCGGAATTCAATCTCTACAATGGCGAGATGGAGTCACCTTGACTACGCAGTCCTCATGAGCTGTCATGGTGTCATCTACCAGCAACCAAATGTCCTCATTCACTTGACACAGCAACTTGCACACTCTGACCATAACTTTTGGCGTGCGTTCGTCTCTCCGAAGACTCACTGTTGGGGGAGTATGGTGGTGGTATCTTAATAAGCCAGTCACAGCCACTGGACATCATAGTGATCACTTTTGTCTGTTGTTGTGTTTCGCAGCTACGAACCCAAAGGCACCGAGTTTGATCCTAGCACAATCCAGCTCCAAATAGATGGAGCGTTCCTTAATCACAGCTCTGTTGATTCCTCGCACCTTGAGATAAGCACCCCATCTCAGGATGGAAAAGGCTTGTTCAAAGGGCCTCCATCAAAGTTATATTTATAGAAAGAAATTTTTAATAGACATTTAAAAGTCAAAATGACAGACTTTTCAATTCATCGTGGAGGAAAAAAATGTTTAAAAAAACACATATTTTCCTAATTTGGTTGCGGTAAACTACACGAAAACTAACACTAGGCACTATTTCAGCCTAGTATGGCCAATTAAAATTTAAGGCTTCATGTTTTTTTTATATAAAAAAGGGCTAATTAGCTTATTAAATATTAATTAATAATTAGTGTAAATTGGTTTTTTCTCTCCGAAATGGTTTTAAACATATATTAATGAGCTGCTGTGAAAAAAAATTGGATTCTTGATGTTAAAAAAATCTTCTAATGTGATTAAAAGATGATAGACCTTAAAATAGAAACGAACTCATCGCTTTGAAAGAATCACGCCTCCTGCGATGAATCTTTGGGTCATTGGCTAGTGTTGCTTTGAAAAGTGAAATAACTCAGGATAAAACACTCGCTGCTTTCAGTAGGTCTCTGGTGAGACCCAACGTGACTTATTCGCCGTCAGTCGTTGTATCCGGGTTAGCTGGACAGAACGGCACCAGCCTTTCATGATCTTTCTACTGAAATAAACCATTGTTCAGTTCCCATAACATCCTTGCAATATCTATGTCTCCTCTGTCCTTAATCACAGCTCTATCAATTTTGGTGTGTCATATGGGACTCACTGTTCGTGGTGACTCCTAAACATAATATATGCCTCCTCTGCCTTAATCACATCTCTATCGTGAAATATGGGACTCATTGTTCATGGTGACTCCTAAAAATAATCTATGCCTCCTTTGCACTTAATCACAACGTTATTAATCCTGGCTTGTCATGTGGGACACATTTCTCAGGGCCACTCATTAATTTGCCATGTCATATGAGTCACATTGTTCATGGCGACTCATTAATTTGACTTGCCATATGAGACACTTTGTTCATGGCGACTCATTAATTTGCCATGACATATGAGACACCTTGTTCATGGCGATTCCTAAAAATAATCTATGCCTCTTCTGCCCTTAATCCCAACGCCATTAATTCTGGCTTGTCATTTGTTTCAATTGTTCTTAGAACAATTTGTTTTGCACCCATGATGCCTCCTAATACGAATTTTATAGACATCTATTATAAAATGATCCATTGCTGATATCTTTACATTGTAACAGTGGAATAACAGTTTGTCTTATCATTATTGAATGCCCATTCTTTAATGTTCAACCCGTATTTTACTTCAATACCATAGCAGTGACTTTGCCATTCATGCTTGGCAGAGATAAGAAACTTTTTGTCTTTTTAAAATCTGTAGGTTTTTATCCCTTAATTTGAACTCGCTATTGAGTCTTCGTTTTGACATTTCTAAAGTCTCAGCGTTTCACCAAAAGTTATTTGTGTATAATTTTTATGGAAACTTTTATTATTATTATTATTAAACTTTGAATTAGAAATAAACTTGTTTGGCGCATCATAGCCATCACATTGGTTCTTGTGCCACGAAAACCTCAAACCAAACCTGATACTAATTGAAGGGTTAGCTGCAAAAAGGAGGTAGCTTCCAATCATTCAAATTTGCAGAAAGCCGCAAAAAAAAAAAATATCTGAAAATTCTAAATTTCGATGAGACAGACACCTCCTCTCAGGCGGAACACAATGTGAAGTTGGTGACACAGAAAGAGAATATTGATATGATTGTCCCCAAATCAAGTGGTGTTTTAAGTGGGAAATTGAGAGAAGAAATAAAACTACAATGGTGGTATATGTCCAAAAAAGATAGTATATGTCCGAAAAACGGAAGAGTCACTTTCGACTTTACTCTTAATCCGGAAATTAAAATAAGAAGATACCATCCACTTATCATCCAAATAACACCTGGACACGGGAGATTTCCTGCCTATTTCCAAAGATTTGGAAGAAGGCAGGAAAATAAATGCATTTGTGGAGAAACGGGAGCGGTTTACCACTATTGAATGGAAATCTTAGAGTTAAGGAAGAACCTGAAGATTGTCAATAATGATTCAAGTACAGTACTGATGGTACCAGGTCATTTCAAAGCCCTGAAGGATAGGATGTCAAAGATGGACAGTTTCACTCCAACTGTTTGAGAGTGAGCAGGTGGGGAGAAAGACGGCTTTTTACTCCCCCGAAAGGAATGTTCGTTTGACTGTTCGGCCCATGTAAGGTTGAACACTACTTATTCAGCAGTAGACCACCACAAATCCTGTCGATACTGCTGCGTTCAGTGGCGGCGAGGTGGTCGGCTGTATGCAAGAAGAAGAGACCTCCATCTCTTGAGAAAAGCGAGAATGATTGGTACTACATCTGTTTGGCACCAAAAGAAAAAGATTTATTTTTACCACGTCACTCCCCCAAGTTGGAGCTTCTGCAGCCAACCTTTGTAGTCTTGGGACGTCTGCACCAATCCCCGTGCAGGTACTTACCGAAAGGGAACTCGGGCAGGTCGATGAATCCTTGCTTCCCGTTGTCCGGGCAGTGGAATCCGAGGGGTTGGGTCATGAGGTAGGGCCTGAGTCCGGCCGTGTCCAGCGACTTCTTCATGCCTGCGATGGCTTTCAGCATCCCGAAGGGATCAAAATGACAGTTCAGCCCCACAACGTGAGCGCCTGGAACAGAAAAAGGATCCGAATTGGGCACACATTTTTACCATGATACTGTTTTGGTTTGAGGGGTTTTTTTGAAGGCGCGTAAAATTGTTGAAGCCTCAAACGTGTAAGCAATAAAATGTTGATGCTTCAAATCGCATAGGCGACAAACTGTTCACACCTCAAAATGCATAGGCAATAAATTGTTGAAGCCTCAAAATGCGTAGGCAAAAATTAGGCATCAATTTTTCGTTTGCAGGGTTAGAAAATAATGCAGGATGTTATCACGTTTGGTGATTTATCGCCAAATGAAATTACAACTTGATTTCCAGATTATTCATTCTTTGAGTTTTTACGAGTTGCCTCAATTAATTTAAGTCATTCACCAGTTTGAACCGGTTTGAAACAATCACGAGACTATCAGATGATGCAGGAGCCAATATTTAGAATAAAGATGGATTTTTTTTCCAACTCAAAATCGGTCGAGCTCCAAAACTTTGTTTTGCCAGCCAGAAAAGTTGAATATGAAAGTTTAAAAAATTATCATTAAATATATGTAAAGGGATAACGACTGTTAGAGGTCTAGTGATTTTTTAAACCGGTTTAAACTGGTTAATGACTTAAATTAATTGAAACAAATAATGACTTAAAAATAATGACGTTCTCATAGGATTACTTGAAATTTGCAAAAGCAAATTTCATTTTTTATATTTTTACTTTATTTTAATTTTATTTGTTTTGTGTTTGATATGATGACATTTTAAAATAGATTCTTTTACCCACTCATGTTCTGATGGATAGAGCTTTGGAATGCTAAAAATGTCCGTGTTTTCGGGCGTGCAAGTTTCGGGCCTTATGTAATGTTTTCCGAATAATTAGTTAGCTAATCGATTATTTAATTCAATTTTGGTTTCGTGAATCTATTATTGAATTAAGAGAAAAAAATCGACTGCAAGGTAGCATATTATTTATTGTACCCATGGAAGTACTCTTACCAAGGAAGCGCCCTGCGGAATCTTCCGTCGGGGAGAATTGATGTCACTGTTTCTCCCACTAGAGCCGTGGCCTCCGATGGAGATAAGGCCTGCTGGCTCTGTCTCCTGCATGAGTCATCACGAAAGGGCGATCGAGGAGCCAGTTTACAATAATCAGTCAGCACGTTTTCTATGCGATGAAAACATGGACTGGCGTGTATAAACGATTTTTTCTCCTCATTGTTATACTTATTTCTTCATCCAAGAGGGTGTGATATTGAAATGAATGAGGTGCAAAAGCAAGTTTTGGATACAAATTATTGAAGGTAAGTGTACTTCTTTTACTATCCTCAATACACACTTAAAGTATGATTGGATCTGTTATTGTTAAGCCTATTTGTTCGTCACGTTCTGTTTTAACTACAAATTATGATTGAGATTTATAATTTCCTTATTATTTGTTCTGTTGTTTTAATTAAGAATGAATTTAATGAAATAAGAATAAATAGCTGCTCTCTATTTATACAAATTCTTTATTTCTTAATAATTTTGGAATGAAAATTCTACCTAAATAAGCTCTTTTTAAAATTTTTCATATCTGAATCTAAAGCTTACCTTTTGATTATTTAGGTACATAAAATTTACAAAGTTTTATCCATTATTTCTTAAGTCTTTTTAATCGTGACAAAGTTTTATATTTAAAAATATAATGGGAATTAATATCACTCTGAATATCTATAAACAAAGAAATTTTATTATTTTATTTTGCTTGATTTTTAAGATGCATTAATTTTAGTTGAATTCTAGTTTCATTATTTTGTTAATATAAAACATGGGCTATTAATTAATTTAAATAGATTTAGAATAGGTTGATTTATTTTTAAAAAAATAAAGCATGGAAATAACTGATATTTAAGCAGTAGTTTTAAATATTTTTAGAACTCAGTAAAAAATTATCTTGATTTGTAGGTTTATAAATATAAAAAGTTATTCTACATTACAGAGATTTTTTTTTCCATCTTATTTTTTTAGGTATGTGAAAGACCTTTTAAAGATGGCAAGATGCTTTATTGAACTAGTTTCTATAATGAAAGCACTGGGGAAAAATTATCTGCTCATCTGAAGAAGCCCAAGCTAAAAGAAAATGCTGTGCCAAGTATTATTCCTGGCTGCCCAACATATTTGTTGTCATCAACATCCTCAATTTGAGAGAGTCCATCAAAAAAAAAAGAAAAAAAAAAAAAGAACAAAGATTAGAACAACTCCATATTGAACGTTCCATAATTGAAAGCTTTGAATTCCAAGCAGAACTATGACAACAAGACAGCATTCATTAATTTTGATGAATTAAAAAAAATGTGTGAAAGACCATACCCTTTCTTCCTTTTGGACTTTAATTGAAAAGAATGAAACTATGTTATTCATCCAACTATATGTTAAAGATGGCATTCCTTCCATAACTTATGCTGTAAGTATCTGTATATATACTGTAAGTATTTATTTGTATGTATTTGTAAGTATTTTTAAATGTATCTTTTATGGGAGAAAGGATTTTGAAGCATGAGCAATACCATTTTCCAATGTCTGTTAATAATATAAATCAAATATTTAATATTCTTGATTTTTATGAAAAGGATCCCTGTGAAAGATTATCAGATTCACTGAATGTCAGAATTAACATAATTGAATGTATCGCTAAAAATATTAGGTACCTTGCCCATAATAGCATATTTAGCTGGTTACTGTTCTCGTGCTGCTTTCAAAAAAAACAAAGTGTTTTTATATTGCCGCCAAAAATTGACAACAGATGAAAATTCCATTCCTCCTAACTTTAAATTAATAGATGTAAAAGATAAGGGTGGGTTATTATATCCTAATACAATAGTATTTAATGCTGCTATCCACACATATATTGTTATTCAAATATTAATTAGTGAAAAGTATGAAAAATTATTGAAGTTCCTAATCAATGAAATTTGGTCATTTTTCTTGTAGAAAATATTTTAATAACTAAAGATATGTTTCTTTCTTCAGATGTTTGTGCAGATAGGCATGAAATATTACTTTTGCTTGCTGTAATTCTGAAGTCAGCAACAGACAGTTTATTAAATAATTATTGTAAAGTGAAAAAGGATGAAGTGAAAGGTAAATCCAATAATAAAGCAACTTCTAAGAATAAAAGAAAACTAAAAACTTTTTCTACAAATTCTTCCACAGATAAATAAACAATCTAGCAAATAAAATTGATCACTTGGAAGGGTGGGAAATACTTGTTTTAATATAAGTATAGAAAGGGAAGAAAAAGAAAAGTTTTGAAGGAATAAAGTGAAAATTATTTTTATAATTAATTTATAAATAGTGATTTATATAGTGCATGAAAATAATTATTGTCTATTAATCGCATCATAATAGTATTTCTGCTTTGTATATGTATGACTTCTAAATAATTGTATTGTTTTTTTTTTCTTACTGATGGTTATGGAGAAATAAATTTATTTATTAATACAATGTCTTCATTTGGTTCATATTTTACAATTTCTTAAAAATATCACAATTTTGGTTGCTATTTTTATTTTGTTAAAAATCATATTTGAAGTGATATTTCTGTATTGTATATGTGTGTTCTAAATAATCGTATTTTTATACAGTATATAAAAGTAATTAATGTTTTTTTAATTGCATTTTAAAAATATTTGTATATGTATAAGTTCTTGCTAATGGTTATGGAGAAATAAATAAATGTTTATTAATACATGTTTTCATCTGGTTCATATTTTATAATTTCTTAATTCTTTCATAGTTATTAACTTAACTATATTATTTTTTATACAAATACTGCTTGCAGATTTACTATATTTTTTAAAGAACAATTCTAAACAGAAAGAAAAAATGAAATTCATTATTTATGTAGCACATAAAAAAATGATCTCATTATGTTACTTGTGTCTTTTTTGTTTTACAGAATTTTTGTCTATGTAAATTTTTTACTGTTCATTAGCTTCCTCTTTTAAAAACTAAAATTCACGATAATTAATAAGTTTCTATTTAAAAGAAAATTTAATGCATACATCTATTTTACACAAATATTAAATAATTCATAAATTAGCAATTATTTACCTATTTAATAATTCGGTGAATGTATTTTTTTAATAATGAAAGTTGTCTAGAAAATGTGATGTTCAATGTCGGAAATTCTCAAACTGCTATTGAAATTATTTAAAAGTCAATTTTTTTTATTCGAAGTAATATTTTAATTAGTATCTATGCAATTATTTGATAATTTAGAAAATTGACGAGAGTACTTAACATCGTAAGTTACGCGTTATGTTAATCTCCGTCCTTCTCCAAGCATCTGCCCAACAGTGATGACTCATTTCAACAGCCAGCAGGCCTTATCTCTCTCGGAGGCCACGCTAGAGCGTAACAATACGGCCGCCGCGCATGCGCTTTAGCCGGGCTCACAGAAACATCGTGGTTATAGGAGATCCTCTATTCTTAGTATTGAAGCAAAAATACAAGAGGTGGTCGTTTTTCTTTTGTACAAATCGGAAATATTTATTTGCATTTTTG
>JAPMOQ010007441.1:31774-57574 GCA_026543055.1 Argiope trifasciata | reverse complement strand
AATTCAATTCTAATCATCAATTTGTACCTAAATTAATTCAATTCTAAACTTCAATTTTTACCTAAAACTTATTTTAGGTAGGGGGACTACGTTTCAAAACCCGAGTTTTGGTGAAAACATTGAATATTTTTATTTATTTATCACGCTGGATTTCTAAAAAAAAATCTTATATAAAATTTTCTGAATCGAGTTTCGACATTCATTTTATATAGATAGCATGATGACAGCACGAATTTGCTTAATTAACCTGACACGCCACTCTGATATTATCTGTATTTCTATCTACATACTGGAATCGAGTATGAAATGCAACTATATTTTACCTCAAATTAATGCATGCAAATTTCACGATTCAAATAAAAAGATAGATAAAGATGATCAAATGTTGATAAATCTGATCAATATAAGAGGATCAAATGTTCATAAATCTGATCAACATAAGATGATGCAATGTTGATGAATCCGATAAATATAAGATGATCAAATGTTGATAATATTGTCACGAAGTATCAAATAAACACACGTCAGCTTTTAACTAACAAACAAGTTTATTGAAGGAAAGGAGCGAACTGCAACTTTACAAGGTCGAGAAGTTGCCCTCGACTAGTGGGTAGCAGCTTCTATACTAGAACAGAATATTCTAGAAACAACACATTTACGTATTAAAGAAAGGTCTAGAATGTTAGAGGGGTAGCAGTTTCTATACGAGAACAGAATATTTTAGAAACAACCCATTTACGTATTAAAGAAAGGTCTAGAATTTTAGAGAACTCAAGGAAACAAACTAAAAATCCATACTTTGGATATAATAGTCATGGCGAGCATCGAACCCTCAAACTCTGTGTTTGGATCACATGCATCGACCATTCAGTCACTGAGTTCGTGGTAAGCTTTCTTTATGCAGCAGTATTGATAATCTGATAAATATAAGATTATCAAATGTTAATAATCCCAAAAGATTATCAAATATTGATTCATCTAATAAACAAACAAAAAAAGATTTAAAAAATCCTGCCAACATTTAAAAAACTGTATCTTTGTAAATGTGTGACAGTCAGTGTGTGAATTAAAAAAGAAGCAAATAATATTTAATTCCCTTTCATCAAACCCAAAATTATTACGAGATTTCGATGCGTTCCATGACGCAAGGAAAAAGAACGGCGCACTCGTTGTTGGTCATCACTCACCATACCCAATAGTCAGAAAGAAGCACGACGCTATATTTTTCCTCAAAAATACAAATCACGTCACCAATGTGGAAGGAGCGAGAATAGATTTTGAAACCTTTTGGTTCGTAGCCGAGTAACATAGCCATTAGACAGAAAGGACCACCTCCGTCTGGTGCGCCCACTCACCTCACAGATGAGGAAGTCCACCCTGTTGTGGACGAAGACCTGCACTTGCTTCCGGAACTCTTCCTGCACGCTCTTCTTGCCCTTGCCACTCAGGTAGGAGGGCGTCTGGGAGATGCCTCCGGCCACCAGGGCGTCCCCCTCGTTGGCCACCTCCCGGGCGATCCGGCAGGCCGCCTCGTTGATGTCGCCGCCCTGAAAGAGATCAGTCATGAAGCATTACAATGCATGTGACAACCCCTTAACGGTCACATCACGTTGAAGAAAATGGTGCCTATTTTTTATTCAAAAAAAATATATACGAAACTGAGTGCATGTACCATATTTGCATTCAGTTCATTTTTGGCTTGGAATTTAAAAAACAATCGGAAAAGCCAACATTCAGAGAGAGAGCGTATCTTTTGATAGCTATTTAAATTTTGTGTTTTTAAAATTTTAAATAGGAGCTTTTCAGCAGCCACCTGATCATCATCAGACTATGTATTTAATGTGCGTGATTTTGTTTTTGCTGTTCATGACTCCAAGAAAATTTTCCCCCTTTCTTTTTCGATAGTACAGCAAAAGAGTTTAAGCATTATACCGCTAAACCCTTATTTAATTTCAGTTTGCTTGAAAAGTGTTCAGTATTGTAACGATTCAGCTTCTTCCTGGTCTGACCATGATGGTTTCTTTTTTCACAAGCTCCATAACTGCCAATTCCAGACTGGCCTCCTCAATGGCGATGTCATTGCTTACAGATGGACAGGTGGAGAATTATGAACATTCCTGAGGTCAAATGTAGACCAGTGAAGTTTTTGCTGAACGGCGATTGGAGAATCGGCAGCCCAAATGCTCCAATGTGGATGAGACGTGGAGTCTAAGGAAGGGAAAAAAGGGCGAGGGTTTTGGAGAGAAGAAGAGGAGAAACGAGGAATTTTTTGGGTGAAGAGGTCGAGAGGAGAGATCGGTGAAAGCCGAGCGTTCGAGAGAAGATTCCACCCGAGGAAATCGTGAATTCCTGGAGCTAACCCCGGTACCAGCGTGAGACTTAGACGGCTGGTTAGCTGCTCTCGTGAGTTTCTCCAAAATATTTCGAGGAACTATTCTTGTGGTGTTCCACATGGACTTTTCATTTGACCTAGATGATAAATAATATTTTTTCTGAAAATTAAAGCTCTAAATAAAGTAATTTGATTTAAACGCTACCCTTTAATTTGATCGGACTAGATCGAGACGTTACAGTAAATAAAAATGAATGTTTGTCTCTTATGCGCTGCCGTGAAGCTCATCCGATTGCGATGAAACTTTGAATGCTTGCACTTTTTGTTTTTGTCAAAGATAAAAAAGGGGGCAAACCTAAAGTCTTGAACAATAAAGTTAAAAAAATAGAATGAATATTATTTACGATTCTCCTTTACACATCACTCCATTTCAATGAATGCATTCATTTCCGATACGAAAATAAATGTTATTCTTTCTATCATTCCTGATTGAACAAGAGAGTAATTTCAAATGATGTTTCGAAAATTGTTTCTTCTGCGGCATCTAATTTATTATATTCAGTAACAGACAATGAAAGGACAGGAAAAAATTATTACATTAGATATAGACAAATGTAGATAGCTGATGATCTGCAGGTCCGTTTGAACCCAGCCTCAGCATCGACTTCTGGGCGCCGGGCACGCCGCTTTGTCTGCACATGTCCAACGGGGATTTCCTTATTCACGAATGAACTTTTCCCGCCATTTTATAGATATCAATGCGATCTCTGCCTAATAATGCTCAGCCAGCCACATGGAAACAAGCTTGCAGACTTTTAGTGTGTGTAACATCATTATAGTTCAGAACACTGTTTTAATTCTTAATCACGGTAGGGGGCCCTCAGTCTAGGGGCCCTCCAGATGAACTGCCCTGCTGTTCTGTTCGGGTCTGTTTCTATACACTTTATACCTCTGTGAAAACATTCGGTGCAAGGATATTTTCAAGAAACTTTTTGACGTCTTTGGTAAATAATGTAAATATGTATTCCCAGGGAGATTTAGATTTATTCTTATATGTATATTTTTATTGACGCCAATTTTTTTTTCCTATTGTCGCCAAATGTGTTGTTCAAGTCTATAAGACCGACGTAAAAAAAGCATTTATTTTTATAACCAAATAGGTTCCCTTTTGTTCGAAATATTTTAACACAAGAGTACCAATAGTTTATATCAGTGTTTCTCAACCTTTTAGTATTCACGGCCCAATTTTCAATCATAATTTTCATCGCCCCCCCTCATAACGGATACAATAAAATGTATACAATAATAATGTATTTTGAGTATTTTGGCTACACTACAACCTTGATTTTAATTTTTACAAATTACCAAGAATGAAGAAATTTATTGACATCTTGCAACACCGATCCTCAGCATGGAAAAAACCAGAATCTTATGCCTTTTTATTGCTCTTGCGTCCCGCCATGTCGGGCATTCTCACGGTTTCGCGAAAAGTTTGATTTGTTTGGAATTTCTCTGGTCAGCTTAAAAGTTAAGTTAGGAGCGAGCGCAGATGTGAAAAAATGTTTTCTCATAGGGAGAAGGAGAAAGTTCTATGACGCCAAATTCAATTTCAGACAATCTCATTTGAGTCGATCCTTCTATCGCTATTGAATCTATTCTAAATGTGTATGTTATATATATTTTCGTGTAATTGTAATTCACCGTATTAAATATTCACGGCAGCAGACTTATGCAGAATCATGGATAAATTTGTAAGCGGGCGTAAGCGAGCATTAGATGATAGACAAGCATCAACAAGTACACAGACGAGCGTGGTTCCGAAAATAAAGTCAAGAAAATATTCTCAAGAATACTTAAATTTTGAGTTCACTGGTCTTGAAGTAAATGAAGAAGAAAGGCCCCTGTGTATCATGTGCTAAAAAATGTTGGCGGCAGACAGCATGAAACCTAATAAACTTAAACGACATTTGGAAGCGCTTCATAGTGAGTACGTAAACAAACCCAGAGAATTCTTCGAATTAAAATTAAAATCATATGAAAAGCAAAAATCATTGTTTAAAAAAACTTTGTCTGTGAATGAAAAAGCTTTAATTGCCTCTTACAAAATTTCATACAAAATAGCCAGATGTTAAAAGTCTCACACCCTTGGTGAAGAGCTAATTTTGTAAGCCGCAATTGAGATTGTAGAAATTATGTCTGGAGATAATTTTGCAAAACAACTGCAGTCTATATCTCTTTCAAATGATACTGTTGCTCGTCGAATTGCTGATATAGCTGAAGATGTAGAGTGTCAGCTTTTGTCAAAGTTACGTGACAAATTGTTTTCAATACAACTCGATGAGGCAACAGACAGTAATAAAGATGCTCATTTCATTGTCTATGTTAGATTTTGTGATGATTTGTCAGTAGTAGAAGAATTACATTTCTGCAAACCAATAGAACTCAAAGCAACGGCACCCGCATTATTTGCTATCTTAAATAATTTTATGAACGAGGCAAACATAGAATGGAAAAATTGTGTCGGAATATGCACCGATGGTGCTCGTTCTTTGTCCGGAAGATTCCAAAGTATTCAAGCACTTGTAAAACGAAACTCTCCACAGTGCGTCTGGACACATTGCAGGATCCACAGAGAAGCTTTGGCTTCCAAAGAAATGTCCTGGTTTGAATATTGCATTAACTACGGTTGTAACCAAAGTAAATTATATAAAAATGAGAACCCTGAAATCAAGAATCTTGTCCACTCTTTGTAAAGACATGGGAGCAGTACATTCAGCGTTACTATTTTATTGCGAGGCAAGATGGTTATCTCGAGGGAAATTTTTGCAACGTGTTTATGAATTAAGAGAAGAAATCGCCGTTTTCCTAGAAGCGGAAAACAGACCGGATGCTGAGAATTTTCGCGATAGTTTATTTGTGATGAAATTGAGCTACATGATTGACATATTCGAGAAATTAAATAACTTGAATCTTCAACTGCAAGGAGCAAATACACATATATTGGATACGAGTGATAAAGTTAAGGCTTTTTGTAGGAAATTGGAATTGTGGAGCAGAAATTTAAAGCAAGAAAACTTGACAATGTTTGCAAATTTGAATGATTGTATTAAAACCTACAAGGCTTAAAAACAACATGTAAAAGTTGTTTTTGTAACCATTGAAAATCATTTAGCAATGCTAGCAAATAATTTTAAGAAGTACTTTCTTGCTGACGACAAACTGATATCAAGTTACAAGTGGGTGAGGGATCCATTTCAAAATACTCCCGAAGGACTCTCAATTGAAGAGGAAGAAACCTTTATAGACTTCACGGCAGGCTGCGAAACCAAAAGACAATTTAGTAATAAATCACTCTTTGAACTTTGGGCAGGAGTGGATGATGAGTTTTCTGCACTAAAAACAAGGGCAATTCGCATTCTACTACCATTTTCAACATCTTACCTATGTGAAACTGGACTTTCTGCTGTTTCTTCTTTGAAGACAAAATATAGATCTCAGCTAAATATAGAAAAAGAACTGAGAGTGTCTTTTTTTAATATTAAGCCCTCCTTCGAAAAACTTTGCTCTGCAAGACAGGCTCAAGGAAGTCACTATTAATTATTAAATTTGTTTTTAATTTAGTAAGTGGTTTTAATTTAATAAGTAAATTAAATACGTCGAAATGTTTTTTGTCTTGTATATGTGTGTGTGTTCTTTCCTTTCAGTCACTTAATTTTTTTAAATAACATTTTCTCTTGGATATGCTCGCACCCCCCCTCAGTGTGTTCTAGCCCCCCTGGGGGGCGCGCCCCACAGGTTGAGAATCACTGGTTTATGTTATTTATCCGTTTTAGAAACCAGTTTCGTTGACGTATGCATTTAGATCCATCCAAGATCCAAAAGTTGATACGATTGGCAGCGGGCCAATCTCTTTTCTCTAATTGTAGAGAATTGCAGACATTTGAGAATACTTCATTGTTTGCCAAACGTGGGAAGTGAAATCTCTGTCCGTCGAATAACAACAGTAAAACTTATACGTTATGCTGCAATGATAATAATCACATTTGCAAATCTCATGTAAAATATTGTTGTTCAAATGGTAATTAAAGTTAATCATTTTGAATACCTTTCTGTTATTTGTATAGATGTTTTATATTATTAGGTCTATTTTCAAATTTATAGAACTATTGCTTAACCTTCCAGCGGGCGCGAGTATGTGAGAGATACACTAGAGAGGAATTTCGTTTTAAACCTTCAGGTCTGGTGGCACTGGTAACGCCTGTCCTAGACTATTTGTACCTATCTCTTTGATCTACTTTCAGTTGTCGTCGTAAGTTTGTGGTGTTAATAGGTCTCTGCCGATCAGATATTTGTATTTCAGAGATACTCGCGATCGTTCATGAAAGTTTTTATCATGTCTAATTTTGTATGATTTTACAAATAAATCCGTATTTTTTTTGATTGGCGACAGCTGGCAAATGCACATGCGAAGGAAAATGTTGAAAAAAAGCAGCCACATCTCTAAAAAGTGAGCTAAAATGGAAAGTGCTAAAGAGAAAAGCCGAACTAGGTATTGAAGAAATGGAAAATGTGACGTCGGCGGAAAAACCTTGCCAAAGAGAAAAGCGGACTAAAATCACGAGGTTCGGTTGCGAAATATGCCAGAAATTTATATGTTTGGAGCCCACAAAACACATTTGCTCAAATTGCAAACCTGCAATGAAATAACAATGACACTATTTTCTTCCTTTTCATATCTAACTTTCAATTACTTTTTTCCTTTTTATACATAAACTCTGTATTTTTGCACTTCTATATTTTGTATGCAAATTATTCTGTCAAAATATCAACCCTTTCATTCATATTATTGTTAAATCAATTCCGTTAACCCGTGGTCATTTTATATTGTTATTGCAATCTATGTTTATATTGTTTTTGCTTCTTTTTAAGTAAAAAATGTTTAAAGGGATTGTCGCTATTAATCCTAAGCTATTTACAATATAATTTTAATAGTTACACTTTTATAAATTTACTGTTTACTATAGCGTATGTGGGAAATACGCGCGACCTTTGGTTTTGGTATGACGGCCTCTCCCGTTGGAAGGTTAAACGGCCCCTGTTATTTACTGCAAGAATGGTTAGTTTTCTGAGTCCGGTCATATTGACCCGAACGCTGTATGCGTGAAGTAAATACGAACAGAACAGCAGAGGGAAGCGATCTCTCCAGTCCGTGTGGAATTCGAAAAAATGCCATCTATTACCCAGCGCTTTGCAGCCGCCGAAAAAACAATATTAAGTGCAATCAATCCATCATTTATCAATGCTTTATCGAAAAAAGATGAACGGTAAATAAAACACGAAAAAGCATCTATTCATTTTTATGTATTAAATTTGTGCATTCTTTTAGTATTGGTTTTCTTTCCGAACGGTCGTGAAAGGAATTGTGTCTCGGGATTCGTTTCATATTTGTTCAGAATTCTCAAGTTTAATTTTAGAAAATGTAATTAAAATAGTTTCTTTTTAAAATGGATTAAACATAGAAAATATTTTTATACCATAAATTCGTTAATACGGTTGAAACGATAATTTTTTTAAATCAAGATGGTGCAACATTGTTTGTACTACAATATTTTTAGTGGTTACTGCTTAAAACGCTAAAATTTAATTAAACTTAAAAACCCCAAAGTTGGTCTCCGCAAACTTTCTCGCATCATCTGTCATAAAGTTGTTACATCCGAGAAGGACTCGCATGAAATTTGGATACTATAGCTACAAAATATGAACTTTTCACTTGCATTTGGCATGCCTACTGAATCTATCGCGTCTCTTCGGCGAGTTATTTGGAGATGAATCCTTGGTCAAGAGATGGGGTTGAGGTTCTAATTTTATTTTTTAATTTCAGATAATTGTTCTATCCCCACAACCATTTGTGTGATTTTACGTAGGTGTCAGCAATAAGCTGACTCATATTCATCGCCATCGAATGAACGGTTTAGGAAGGGACAGACATTCATTTTTATTTATTTAGATAATGTCCCATGATTTTAACGAACACACATTTCAAATCAGGACTCATTTTTTTGGTATGCTATTTAATAGCTTTATTTACATTGGCTGATTACTTCTCGACTTTTTTATTTATTTAAAAAATAAATATTTCATTATTTTTTACTGGCTGATTATTTTTCAGCTTCATTTATATTTATTTTATCAGCAGATTTATTATTGCCTTTTTTTAATTTCTTAGCTGATTATTTATCGTCATTTTGTTTCATTCTTTTTCGGGTAGAGGATCAACAAGTATTTATTTTTATTTCCATCGTCCTGGCTCCCCAGTACTATTATTGGCGATATGCGAGGATCGAACTCGCTCTCTTACGGTTCGTTGCCAGATAGCACGACCGTGAGACTGAGAGTGATCACTCCGTCTCGAGAATGTCATCTGGCTTAAGCCGGGGTCCCACGCCCGTCCGTTTCTCAGATTTGGTCATCAATCAGACCTCCGACAAGCTGGGGAACCACACTCCGCCACAGCCAGGGGGATGCGTTTCCCCTTCGACCCCTCTTGGAATCTTTGGGGCCCTTTACACGGTCCATGCCCCTTCTGCAGACGAGCCACATGCTCTGGTCTTCTTTGATGCTCCGGTTTTACTATTGCACTGAGCCTTCATAGGAACAATTGTTATTGAGGTAAGGCGATGATTTGTCTGAGTTCGGTGACAGGGATAGAGTTGTTTCAAATCAGTAGCTTTGCCGAGTTCAGTTGAGTTGGCGTCTCTGCTCCGTCTGTTGTGTCACTGATTTGTTCACTTGTGTGCTTTGCTGTGAGTAAAAATGGCTCTGTCTAAGTGAGTGAAGACAAGACAATTATCGGCCTGTTCTATTCTTGGGGAAATATAATGATTGGCTTGAAGTTGTGGATTTCAATTTTTGTGCTCCTTGCGGTTATGTAATATTGCAACCAAATTTTCTAATACGTTTTTTAAACCTAGAAGTCTACTTTTCCGCACCATTATCAAACTGAAATCTTTTTTTAAAAAATTAAGCTCATTTTCGTTTTACCTTACAGTGTAAATACCAGGCAATATGGAGTCACAACTGATAAATTAAAACAAATATGTATTCACAAAGTTAACAAGTCAACAAACTGACCCACCCTAAGGCACGCGGATAAAACCTCACAAGACTGAATGACCTGACCGCCGCGACAGCAACACTGGCGGGAACTGCGGTTAAGTCCTGAGGACCAGTCACTGGTCTCGGCACCACCTTCTCCGTACAGGGCCGGTCACGCGGCCTCTACCACGTCTGCAGACGAGCCAAGTGCCACCCTTTGACCTCTCTTGCGGTCTTCTCTGATGCCCGTCGATGATGCGTGACTAAAAAACAAGACTACACTGCTAACAAAAACTACTACTACTGTCTGTCCATCACAAGAAACGAGCTCTGTCCAACTCTGCAGACGATCGTCTGTGTTTACTTCCGGAGCTGTAGAAACAGGTTACTGCAGGAAAGGTTCATTTTGCGGAGGTAGAAATTCATTCAAGTTTCTTTCGTTGGCACTATTTGCGCCAAACTGGTGGTATCATGTATTATTGCATCTGAGTTTTTGAAAACAATTTTTTTTTTAAATCACAAAGGTGAAATTCATGATGCGCAATGATTTTCACCTTGAACTGAACTCTTGAAGGTGAACTCTGCAACATTGCTTGCTTCTGATTTTAAAGTCTCTCCCTTCTTAAATCAAAAGGGCATTTTAAAGGATGTCAAACTTTAAGACAAAAAAAAATGAAATTCAGTTAATATTCACCAAAGATAATAAAATATAAAAGAAGTCAGCTAAGCGAATATAGAAATCGTGCAACTGCGACTAAAGCGAAAAGACGAAGGAGCAAAAAGTTTTCTTTATCGCTTCAGATTGGCACCAAGAAAACGAATAACCTCTTAGATTTCCGCCCTATTCCACCACTCAAAATGGATCTTCCCTATCGAAGACTGTTCCTATAACGCCCGCCGTAAACACAGACGATGGTCTAGCAGAGTTCTTGGGCTGGACAGACAGTACTAAAAAAAAGAGACCCGTGGACAGGAAGAGAGAGTGACTCACCGTGTACTTGACCCCCGCCTCGTTCCCCCTATTGATGAGTTTGTCGTCGCTGGCGTAGAAGGTGAAGGCCTGCATCACGTCGGAGCCGGCTCGCAGGAACTCGCGGTGCAAGGTGCGCACTGCAAACACAAAAACAGGATTTGTTTTTCCGAGGACAAATGGAGAAAAAAAAATGTTTTTCCTTCGGAATCAGGGTGCTGAGAGAGAAAAGGGTGCAAAAATGAAGTACAGTAAAAGCTCTGTATTCGCGGGGTAAATGTTCCATAAATAGGCCGCGAATACAGAAACCGTGAATACGGAAGGGTCATTTGTATGGGATACGTTCCGAGGTGACAAAATAAAAAAATTACAAAAAATCAATTTAATTGGAGTTTTTGAACATTTTGATTCATTATCTTAAGGCTTAGGCAATGGTTTGAAGAATTTTGTCATTTTCTCTTGCTTGGAAGTTTCTTCCATTCAGACTGATACACAGCAGTCCCATTAGCTATCTGCCTCTTAAAAATAAGACTTCCTTCCATAGCCGGATCAATGTTCATAAAGAAATATCAAAGCTCATTTGCCATTCTTAAACCTTCACTAAGACGTTTCAAATGAAATGTCACTTTTCCAGTGCTTGTTGAAGCCTCTTCTTCAATGGGCTGCGAATTTCCTCCAAGCCGGTTTCAGTCAGATCTTCATCTTGCGATTCAAGCCATTCCTGAATGTCACTTGATTCTATCTGTTCGGTCCCACCTCGTCCTATTCCATTCGCGATTTCGGCTATGTTTACAGTTTGCAATTAACAACATACTTTAGACAAAGTTGTAATAAGATCTCTTTTACTTTTTTTATTACTCCCTTTTGACGGCATTGACAAAGGTTATTGAGTTGGACACCTATTGGAATCCTTTTATTATGATGTATGTACTTATCAGATCCGCGAATAAAGAAATGTTTAGCCGCGCATACAAGTATCGGGTCGCATTTTTTGAATCCGCGAAGAGTGAAACCGCGAATGAAGGAAGCGCGAATAAGGGGCGTTTACTGTACTTTTAAGGTACCCCACTACCTTCGAAGGAAAAATTTTGAAAATTTTGATTTTTTAAAAAATTGTTTAAATTATTAATGATTCTAAAGGCTTCATCACACGGCGAAGTATCGTCCGCACTTTTCGACAACGAAAGTGACGTCACTATCCAAGTTCCTCGTGATTGGTTGGATTTCGTTTGAGAACAATTATTTCCGTCCCTATCGCCGGCATTTTCAAGCGGGTTAAAAAAGTGGACGATGACGAAAAATTTGCTTGACAGGTTCTTGAGGGTAGAAATGGTAAAATGGCTGATATTTCGCAGCGTGATGAGGCCTTTAGATGAATTGTCAATTATGATACAAAATGCTATAAATGTAACGCAATTATTTGAAAATATAACAATATTTGAGAAACAGGAAAATGTATAGGAAATGCTAATGAAATTGAAACAAAACGGTTCACACTCTACACAAAATGGTAATGAAGCAATCCTATTTTTCTTTGCACACAAGTGATAGAATACAATGATGAATTAAATGAACCAAAAGCTAAGCAAAAAGTTTGAAATGGAAAGAAGTGATGGGTACAAATATGTGAGCATTTTTTCCCTAAATTCACTAAACTTTTTTTCTAAAAACATCCATAAATGAAAAAGCATTTCATCAACCATAAAACTTTTGGTTCATTTCATTGCCCGTATCACTTGAAACACGCCCTGACATTTTTATTTAAATACCTCTATTATTTTTTGAGATATCCTTTTAACGGTGCAGAATTTATAAGAAAATGAAAGTTTTAACAAAATTAATGTTAAAGACACATTTTTGCTGAAAAATATGTGACCCTGGTTGGTAGGTTCTTTTTCCTGATGAACTGTTGTGGAAAGAGGAAAGTCTGTACTACGAGAAATAACGATTAAAGAAAATACCCCAATAGGGTTGATAACCAGTGTTTCGAACGTAGTCGGATCTCATTTTAAGCACCGTAACCGAAACATATGATATCAATTTTGTGCGCACATGCAAAACTACCTATTTTCTAATCCTAGGATTTTTTGTTTTATTATAATGCATAGCGTTTATTGAATTAAAAAAAATTACTTTCAAACGAGCATATTGGAAATTTTAATATTCGTTATTCATAATATTTTCTCCATGTCTTCTGTTGCAAAATAAATTATGTCTTTTTGGTTTCGACAAAAACAGAAAAGAATTATAAAAATGAAATTTAAAAAAACACAACCATTACCAAAAATTTAAGTCAAATTTGACAAGAGGACTATTTAGAGCACTACTCGTGAAAGAAATTGAAAAAACGTTTTTCGAGTTGCAGCCCGTTCGGCATATTTCGTATTTCGCTCTCTCGGAATTCCCCTATTTCAATACGGTGCCCAATGTTGAAAAAAGCCAGCGACTTTCTCGAGAAAATGAAGCACTTTTAAGGACCTCTCGCTCCAAAAGGAAGCCCTTTTAAGGTGCTTAAAAATGGTTTTCAAATTTAAAAACTTTTTAAGGACTTTTCTTGAAGCTGTAAATGTTGACGTCCTTGGCTTAGGGGCATTAACAGACGATAGATAATTCAAAGGCCATACTGTGAAAGCCGACTCCAAAATAAAGCTACAACAGACGATAGGGAATTCAAAAGCAATACAGTGAAAGCCGAGTCCAAAATAAAAAATAAAAAACGGATAAACGGCCAATTTGTTGCTTACGGATTTTGAGGTTCCAAAATCCTCAAGCGACCACAACATCGTGTTTTCACATAATAACAAGAAAGGAACGCATCCTCCTGTATTAGAATACGCAGGAAAACTTCTGGATTTTATTCTCATTTCCTCACTCACCTGCTTCCGGATGTTCGACGGCAGCCTCGGGGGTCCAGGGACCTGCCTTCACGTACCCCCTCTTCTCGAGGGAGAAGACGAACCCTCCGTCCCCCACAACGATCCCTTCCTTCAGTCGAGTCAGCAGACCCCGCTTGCTCTGAAACGAAAACACACCACTGAATGATGAGAGAGCGATGATGTATAATTCTATCATCTGCAATACTTATTCTGTACTTTGGATATAAGAAAGTGGAAGAGTATACTCGTGTCTATAAATGAAGGAAAATACAGGAAAAACAAATGTGACTTATTTGCGCTGCCTATTTATCAAACAAAAGGTAAAAAGCTTGAAAGGTGCTGCATGTTGTATATCGTTGCTGAAAACTGCGATTTTTTGCTCCCTGGAGGCATAGAGCTGATATATAAAATAAACACAAAAATTAATTGCTTAATAATGTTTATGCAAACACTTGTATTGGCGAGAAAAAATCACGCTTGTAGCCAAGCACAATACATTCGAGTTTAAAATAAAGCAAGTAGCAAAATATATTCTAGTGACATCAGCTTAAATGAAGCTTAATAACATGTTAAATAAATTCAATAAAACCAAACTGTAAAATATTATTCAGTTATAACAACAAAATCACCGAGTGCTTGAAGTTGCGAAATTTTAAATTGACTTACAATGGATATAAACAGAATATGTTTATTGCAAATACCTCTGAAACGATACAGGACTATCCTTAGAAGAGATTTCTTTGCATCCAATAGCACAGCAACAGTTGACCACGGCTTAAATAAACTTTAAAATCCAACAGTTAAGAGGAAAAAATCCGCCATTGAGAAGTGATGGGAAGCGGAGAATGTGGTTACAGCGAACACAAATTATGTCCCTAGGTCAGGTGTCCTACACCAAAGCAGGGTTGCACTTCCTCTATCAGTATCCCAGCTCTATGCCTGGAGCAAATGAAAGAAACCTGTTTACAAAATCTAGCATTTCGTGGTTGGTAGTATGGCGGACTGTATTGGATAGTATGTCTCCCATACGGTGCCATGCAGTCCGTACAATGCCTGGGTATCAAATGACTGATCCAATCTTGAGGAATATGACACCACTCATCAATCAGTGCTCTTCGAAGTTCCGATAGACATGTAGGAGCTGGTTGACAGACTGCGACTCCAAGTATGTCCCACACATGCTCAACTGAATTCAAGTCCGGTGAGAGTGCTGGCCAGTCGGCTTGGGTGATATCCTCCCATCGAAGGAGGAATCCGTTTGGGGTGTTTGAACAGGGAGGAGGGGAGTCCATAATCGAGAATTCCACACCCACGTTGCTCTGAAACACGCTGACATGTCGTTCCAGAATGATATTCCGATCGATTTGGTTTCAATTTAAACACGCAGGTCAGTTCTGGAGTTCCTCCTCACACGAGCCATTCTGCTCCACCGTAACGACTTCGTTAGGCTGCATGTAACGAACTACTGATAAGCAGTGACGTTAAATGAGTTTAAATTTTTAACAGTGTAATGTAAAAATTTTTCAGTAGATGAACACAACAATTGACGGTAACGAAATGTCATTTACTTCATATTGATTGCCAGTCATTGAAATGGTTCTAAACGAGTAAAACTTTCTGCAGTCTTCAAATATTGCATTGATATGTTATCATCAATATAGGTATTAATATAATTCAGAGAATGAGTGAGCTAAATGTTTTCATTGAACGTGTTATAACTTTTTAATTGATTTTTAGATTAAATTATTTAAAATAATTTTCTACTGACGGAATGTTTAAAGAATAATGAAGTTAATAACAATAGAAATAATTTTTCACGTTGTAACCTTTCTCTTGGAAACCACAGTGCTATTGACTAATGCGCGACGTTTTCTAAACTATTGCTCGCAAACGATTAAAATATGGCTTGTTTAATCAATAAAGAAGGTTTATTCAGGCCTCATTTCACGTTCTCTGAATTCTTACGAATCGTCTTCATCATTTCTCGTTCTCCGAATTCTTACGAATCGTCTTCATTCATTCAAGTCATTAACCGGGTTGAAACAATCACGATGCGTCGATATTGAGGCAAACGATGCATTTTTTTTTCCAATCAGTCGTCCAAAACTTGGTAGGCTTACAGAAATTGAAAATTAAAGTTTTACATTTTTTTTATAGTCGTTATAGAAAAAGGTTCTCTTTTGAATGGGTAGAATCGGAGGGAAGTGAGGGGTGTACTTTTTCTTTAAAACAATTGAAATGAAGGCAATTCATTTTTTTTTGTTTGTCATGCTTGATTTTACTTCTTTTTTTTTTTTCATGCCACGCATGAATTTTTTCTTCTTGCGCAGTCTTTAGACGTGCAAATAAGGACTCACTTTTTCTATTTGATTTGCTTTATTCTTTGTATCTTTATAACAATAATATTCAATATTTTGAATATTCCGAGTACGCAAATGATTTTCACCTTGGTGATTTCCTTAAAATTTGTTATCAAAAATCAAATGCAATAAAACCAAATATCGCCGATTTGGCGCTAAACATGCAAAGGCAAGAAACTTGAATGAATTTATTTCTATCTCTGTGAAATGAACTTATCATATAGTAACCTATTTCTAAAGCGCCCGCCGTAAACACAGACGATCGTCTAGCAGAGTTCTTGCCATGGACAGACAGTACACACACACACACACAGAGAGAGAGAGAGATAAAACCACATAATTGTTTCCAACTGGTTAATGAGTGAAGTGAATGAAGACAAATAGTAACTTAAAATATAATAAGGTTTCCGAATGTACTTAACTTGAAATTTGCAAGAGCAGATTTCATTTTTTTAACTATTATTTATTATTATTACTCGAATTGAAACTAAATTTACGAAAATATTTGAAACTCTAAGCAATAAGATGGCCCATTGTGAAATTTCATACATCATAAATTCAAAAAGTTAAATAAAAGTTCAAAACACGACTCATTATATCACATTTTGAGGAAAAACTTAATCTTATATAAATGTACATATATATAATATACAAATGTAAAAAATCGCTCTTATAACTCTTTATCAAATGGGAGCAGACCGCCGTGGCCTGGTCTCGACTTTGGTACCAAGCGTTTCGGGTTCGAGACCTGATTCCTCGAAGAATCGTCGTGTAAGCGGATTTGGTGCAAATTAAATCCGCTGGCCCAAGCGTCTTCCAGCTGATGTAGCATGGGAATGCCAGGCTAGTTGGAGACCGCGGTGGCCCTGTTGTAAGGTCTCGGCTTCGGAAACGGAGGGTTTCAGGTTCAATTCCACCGAAGAACTGTCATGTGAGGGGGCCTCTTGCAAGTTCAATCTGTCAGGTCGAACGTCCTCCCATTGGTGTGGTGTGGAGAGGGGGTGTGCCAGCCTACTTGTTATCCGACCGAGGTTCAAAAGGTTCAGTAAAATGGGGCATTCATATAAGCTCTACCTAGTAACAGGGAAGTGTAAGCAAACCATCATACGAATTTCACGGTTGTAGTGAGTTTTAATGCTTCGATTAGCAACTGAATGGAGCCCCGAATATTGTTCGAAAAGATTTGGAGAGGGCCTCCGACGTTTTAGCAAGTCCAAAGGAAAGAGAATAAAATATTTGAGTTTATATTTCTACATTTAAATTAAGGTATCCGACTACGTTTGAAGGTCAATTTTTGAGAAATTGGATTTTTGAAAAACTATTTATGATTTTTACTCTCATTGTCAATTATAAACAATATAATTACAAAACAAATTATTTGAAAGTATAACATATTTTGAGAAATAGGAAAATTATTAGTAAATTGTAATGAAATTGAGCCAAAACCACTCTACACTAAATGGTAATGCAGCAATGTTATTTTTTTTTCTGTACACAAGTTATAGAATATAATGACGAATGAAGCGAACGAAAATCTCAGAAAAATGTTGAGATGCAAAGAAGTGAAAATGTACCTATATATGCCTTTTTTCCATCCATTCGCAACTGAATTTTACAAAAAACACCGCTAAATGAAAACGTATTCCTCCAGCGAAAAAACTTTTGATTCATTTCATTGTCCCTATTATTTAAAACACAGGCTGAAAGTTATGTGTCAATACCTCGATTAGTTTTTGAGATATCATGTGAACGGTTGTGAATTTTTATGCAGATTAAAATTTTGAGGAAAGGGAAGTGCAAGACATATTTCAGCTGAAAAAATAGGTGATCCTGGATGACAGGCGAGGCCTTCCTTTTCCTGGGAAAGATGAACTGTTTCGGAAAGAGGAAAGCGTGAACTGCAAGAAGTAACAATATAAAATAGATTCTAAAATGGGGTCGATAACCCGTGTTTTTAACGGAGACCTTAATCGAAGATAAAAATAAACTTGATCGTCGTCAGATGACTTGCCCAAGGCAACGAATGTCGATATCTGTAAAACAGTTGTCTTGGTTTTATTTTGAGACAAAAATAAACATCTTTTTAATGATACGCTAGGATTTCGCCATAATTTCAATAATACCTTCAATTGACTATCTAAAGCAATCGACCCGTTGAACTTCGATTGCGTGTTTTGCCGATCATTCAGTGAAGATGTCCGAACACACTAGAAGATTTTTTTTTTAATTTTTACTTTAAAAATCCAATTTTAACTTTAACCTTCCAACGGGCGCGCGTATGTGGGAGATACACTAGAGACGAATTTCGTTTTATAACTTTAGATCTGGTGACACTGGCAACACCTGTCATCGGCTATTTGTAGCCCTCCCTTTTTGCTACTTTCAGTTGTCGTCGTAAGTTTGTGGCGTTAATAGGTCTCTGCCGATCAGATATTGGTATTTCAGAGATATACGCGACCGTTCATGCCAGTTTTCGTCACATCTGATTTCGTATGATTTTACAAATAAATCCGTCTTGTTTTAGACTGGCGACAGCTGGCAAATGCACTTACGAAGGTCAATATTGAAAAAAAGCCCCCACGTCCCTAAAAAGTGAGCTAAAATGAGAGGTGCTAACTAGAAAAGCCGAACTAGGCATTGAAGAAGTGGAAGATGCGATGTCAGGGGAAAAACCTTGATAAAAAGAAAAGCGGACCAGAATCAGGAGGTTCAGTTGTGAGATTTGACCGAAATTTAAATTTTTGGAGCACACAAAACACAGCTCAAACTGCAACGCGGCAATGAAATAACAATGAAAATATTTTCTTCCTTTTCATATCTGACTTTCACTTACTTTCTCCTTTTCATGCAGTTACATTCCTTTATATACAGTTTCTTTAAAACAATTTTTCCAACAGTGATGGAAAATTGTTTTAAAGAAATTATTTTAACTTTTAAGGTATCCGACTGCATTCAAAACACTGGTTATCAACCTCATGGGCCAATTTCTAATAATAATATTATTGCTTGTAAGTCACACTTTCCTCTTCCCAAAACAGTTTATGTTTTCCAGGAAAAGGAAGGCCTATCATCCGCGGTCAAACATTTTTCAACTGAAATTTGTCTCCAACCTCAATTTTTCCAAAACTTCAGTTTTTACACAAATTCGTTCACACGATATTTCAAAAACTAATAGAGGTACTTACATGAAAATTACAGGGTGTGTTTTGAATACTATGCGCAATGAAATGAACCAAAAGTTTGATTGTGGATGAAATACTTTTTCATTTATAGGTGTTTTTAGAAAAAATGAAGCTGTGAATTATGGAAAAAAGGCATATACGTATATTTTTAACTTCTTAACATCTCAAAATATTTCTTAGATTTTAGTTCATTTCATTCATCATTGTATTCTGTAACTTGTGTGCAAAGAAAAATAGGATTGCTATCTTACAATTTTGTGTAGAGTGTGTACCATTTTGGTTTAATTTCAACAAAATGTACGTTTAATTTCCTACTTTTCAAAATATATTGTTCTGAAATAACTTTTTCTTGTATTTATAGTACTTATAATTGACAATGAATCTAAAAACCACAAATATAATTTAAAGATTATAATTTTTCAAAAATTGTCCTTTGAACGTGGTTACCTTAAATAGCTATTAAAAGTTTTTTTCAATAAATATAACTTTGATGGAGACACTAAACATCAACTGTTTTGTACAGATTATTTTGATACATAAATAATTGCATTTTGGTTAGTTTCTTGCTGAATTATGGTTGTTTGAAATAAAGCAACATTCTTCATAAAAAGAATTTTAAAAAAACTGAACTAGAATTTTTAGTAAAATATCCTCAAGAAAAATTTTTATAACTCGAGAAATATTCTGAATATCGATAACATCTTAGCATCGTTTGAAAGCTAAAGAATCAAAGAATATTTTTGAAGAAATAAAAAAAATATTCAATATTTCTATAGAATTTTCGAAGTTTCAAGTTTGTACGTACACCTTAAGAGGATTTTCATTTCCGCTATTTTATATATTGTTATTGCATTATTTATTAATATATTATATAACTAGCCGTCTTTGGCGACCAGCTGGTTCGCCATGAGAAATGTGTTCTAAATTTTTCAATTAAATCACATATTCATTAGCCTTGAAGTAATTCCGGGCATTGATTGGCCTGAAATTAATATTTTCTTTAAGATAATGGACAGAAAGTTCTAAAAGAAAGTGTTTTCCTAATAATATTCTTTAATTTTATAAATCAGTCAGTTTTAAATATCGGTTATGCTTCCAAAATACTAAAAATGTTTTTTCGGTGATACTGCCAAAATATTAAATATGTTTTTTTTTAAAAAAGCGAAAAAGGGGAAAAATTATTGAATTAATGGTACAGATATTGCAAACGATTATAGAAATATGCCATTAAATCAGGATTTCAATGCATATCCTGTCTAAATTCAATCGGGTTTAGCGTAAATAAAGAAGATTTGTTGAATTAATCATTTAGATATTACAAACGATCATAGAAACCTTTGCTTTGCATTTATTTTTTTTAGAAAATATCACATTTTATGTTTCTTTTATTTTATCTAGTCACGTACTGAAAGTATCATTTCTTTAGACTTGATTTACGATGATAGATTTTTTATTATTTGAACTTCCGTCATTGTTTTCTTTTACTTATCCAGTCACGTGCTAAAAAAACATGGTTAAAATATTTTTTAAAAATTCGTTAAAAATAGGAGCTTAAGTTATACATTGAAACACTGATACTATTAGAAAGCTAATTTTTTAATCTTTAAATGGATGTAAAAATCATGTTTGTGCGATCATATTTTCGGAAGTGATAGCGGAAAAACGTCGACATTTCAATTAAATTTTAATGAATTCAAATTCTAATTAAACACTCGAAAAAAAGGGCACCAAGGGGCACATTCCCAATCTCCATGGTATGAAACGCACCAAATTTGGTAGCTTTCTGAAGCTACCAAATAGCTACCAAATTTGGTAGCTATCAACGGTCTGGCCGGAAGAGCGCCAACACACACACACACATTGAGCATTAATACAAGTATAGATTAATAAATTGTAATATACTTGATTATTTTCCGCTACATTTCGAAATATAGTATAAACGTATTTTAATATATAGTAAGCTGCTTCAAATGAATGAATGCTCTTTAGTGAGATACAACTGGTTGAAATGATATTTTTTTGCAAGCATAATACTTTTTTATATGTATATTCCATAACTATCATTTCAGAACCTAAAATGTCAATAATTTTGATTAATAAACAGTCCACGAAGGTGGCTATTTTTAAGCATGTCTTGACCAACATTTTTTTATTTTATTTTATTATTATTGTCTTCAACGCAGCTTTTGAGTTTGTTTGGAACACAAGCGACAAATTAACGCGCTTTCCGTTTCCATTTATTTTTCTTCTGATGTTTATCTCTCATGTGACAGCTGTGAAGAATTTATTAGACAGCTTATCACCAACATTCGTCCTCTTGCGATTTCGAAAGCGACAACGCGCTGTTCCATCTCTCGAACGAGAACGAGAAACTGTTCCTCCGGAGGACGAACACCCGATATCGAGTTTTAAAGATCGGAATCGAACAAAACAGAAGTGTTTAGAAGGTAAGATTACTAAACCTATTTATTGCAGAGATGCCGTGAAATAAAGCACAATCGAAACACTGAAGCAGATGAAATGAAAAAAATGAAATCTACGATTCAAAATTTCAAGTTATTATGTAAGAACATTGTCATTTTTTAAGTTATTATTTGTCTGGACAAATTTAAGAGACTAACGTGATTAAACGTGTTCTCTCTCTCTCTCTCTCTCTCTCTGTATATATATATATATATATACATATATATATATACTAGCCGCCTTTGGCGACCAGATGGTTCACCATGAGTAATGCGTTCTAAAATTTTCAATTGAGTCACATATTCATTAGCCTTGAAGTAATTCCGGGCATTGATTGGCCTGAAATTAATTTTTTTTCCGTGGTGTTGCCAAAATATTAAATATGTTTATCTTAAAAGCGAAAAAGGAAAAGAAAAATATTGAATAAAGGACTTAGATGTTGCAAACGATCATAGAAACCTTTGCTTTGCATTTAGTTTTTTAGAAAATATCACATTTTATGTTTCATTTATTTTATCAAGCCACGTGCTAAAAGATGCATTTTTTAAGATTTGATTTGCAGTGATAGTTTTTTTTAATTATTATTTGAACTTCCGTCATTGTTTTCTTTTATTTATCCAGTCACATGCTCAAAAAAACATGGTTAAAATATTTCTTTAAAAATTCGTTAAAAATAGACGCTTAAGTTATACATTAAAACACTAATACCATTAGAAAGCTAATTTTTTAGTCTTTAAATGGATGTAAAAATCATGTTTGTGCGATAATATTTTCGGAAGTGATAGCGGAAAAACGTCGACATTTCACTTAACTTTTAATTAATTCAAATTCTAATTAAACTTTGAAAAAAGGGCTCCGAGGTGCACATTCCCAACCTCCAAGGTATAAAATGCACCAAATTTGGTGCAGCGCCAACACACACACACACATTGTGTGTGTGTGTGTGTGTGTGTGTGTGTGTGTGTGTGTGTGTGTGTGTGTGTGTGTGTGTGTGTGTGTGTGTGTTTAAATACATATGTGTATATATATACATGTATATATGTGTATATCTATACTTATAATAACGCTCAATGTGTGCGGGTGTGTGTTGGCGCTCTGCAGGCCAACACACACCCACACACATTGAGCTCGTTGGACCTACAGCTACCAAATTTGGTCCATGTATACCTTGGAGGTAGGGAATGTGCACCCCGGGCACTTTTTTTTAATTTTTAGTTAGAATTTGAATTAATTAAAATTTAAGTGGAATGTTGACGTTTTTCCGCTATCACTTCCGAAAATATTATAACACAAACATGATTTTAACATCCATTAAAAAATTATAAAAATTAACTTTCTAATGGTATCAGTGTTTTAATAACTTAAGCTTCTATTTTTAACGAATTTTTAAAGATATATTTTAACCATGGTTTTTTGAGCACGTGACTGGATAAAATAAAACTAAATAATGACGGAAGCTCAAATAACAAAAAAAAAAAAATTATCACTGCAAATCAAATCTTAAGAAATGATACTTTTAGCAGGTGGCTGGATAAAATAAAATAAAAAATAAAGTGATATTTTCTTAAAAAAATAAATGCAAAGCAAAACGTTTCTATAATCGTTTGTAATTTAACACATCTTCTTTATTTACAGTAAACGCTTGAGTCAAACAATGCATTTATGAATAATGAGTTTTAGATTTCTTCATACTCTCTGTAAGAAATATTTTACAAAATATTTTTATTAATATTTTAAATAAAAGTTACTACACCAATCAGTCTTCTAAATCAATAATTAAAACTGACTGATTTATAAAATTAAAGAATATTATTACCAAAACGCTTTCTTTTAGAACTTTCCGTCCATCAGGTCAATCAATGCCCGGAATTACTTCAAGGCTAATATATATATATATATATATGCTATTTCCAAACGATAAACTATATACCAATAAATTCTTAAACATATTAATTTATATAGAACAAGCTGGTTCCCGACCCTTTGCTTCCGTAGTAGAAATAATTTTAGAAATATCGTTTGAAATTTAAAATAATTATCTTATTTAATGAGGAATGACCGAAAGAATAATATTTATTTTCATGTCGGAAATGAATACATTCATTGATATGGAATGATCAAAGTTTTATGGCTATCGAATGAGCGGTGCGGTCGCGTATAAGAGACGGTCAGAGAAAAATTCATTTTTGTTTATATAGATTTTGGGAAAACAATATTTTTGTAAACACAACCTGCTGTTTTCTAAGGTCCTAATGCATTTTCGTAACAGACTAATCACAGGAGTCAAATCTTTCAATGCTTTCCGTGTAAGACTGAATTTACAAACCGGAGGAAAAAATGCATTTTTATCAAAACTGTTATTAAACGCGAGTGAAATTTTTTTTGAACAGGTTATAAAAATTAAATTATTTCTTATCTTTCAAAAAAAAGTCATATTCCCTGAAAATTACAGCTACGATGTCATAGGTCAGCGTTGACCTTTTGAAAACGCATCTGCTGTCTAAGAAGCATAAGTAATAAAATAATGCAATACTGTTAAAAGCAGGTCAACCTTTTAAAAACGCATCTGCATTCGAAAAAGCTTACATAATAAATAATGCGTAACTGGTAAAAAAAAATATGTGCGATTGAAATATATTAATGAAAATTGCCATTTATGACTTATTCATTGCCTACGCGATTTCGAGCTTCAATTATTTTTCGCCTTTGATTCATCAAAACCTCCTAACGAGAACAGGATCATCTTCTCACATTATAAAAATATTTAAAATGATTCAATTCAAAAGGAATCCTGAGTCTTACTCATCCTTGGCGGTGTTTGGCCTCAGCTCTTTGGTGCCTCAGTTCGTTTTCAATGAATAAATAATGAACCGGCATAAAAAGCAGTCTATGTTCTATTCCAGACTCTAATCTGTCTTTGTCCTAAACTTCATACCTTTCTGTTCAGCCGTTCTGGCGCGATGGAGTAACAAACATCCATCCAAACTTTCACATTTATATTAGTATAGATTTAACACCCCAAATCAAGGGGTGTTTTAAAAGGGGAATTGGAAGACGAAATAAAACTAAAATGGTTCGACAGTTGGTGTATGTCCAAAAAAGGAAGGGTCATCTCGACTTTATTCTTCATAAGGAAATTAAAACAAAAAGATACCATCCACTTATAATACAAATAACACCTGTACATGGGAAATTTCCTGCCTATTTCCAAAGATCTGGAAGAAGGCAGGAAAATAATGCATTTGTTGAGAAATTGGAGCGGTTGACCACTATTGAATGGAGATCTCAGAGTGAAGGAAGGACCTGAAGACTGTCAATAATGATTCAAGTGCAGTACTGATGGTCATTTCAAAGCCCTGAAGGATAGGATGTCAAAGAGGGATAGTTTCACTCCAACTGTTTGAGAGTGTGCAGATGGGGAAAAAGACAGCTATTGTCTACACCGAAAGGAATGTTCGTTTGACGGATCGGCCCATGTAAGGTTGGACACTACTTATTCAGCAGTCGACCACCACAAATCCTGTCGATACTGCTGCGTTCAGTGGTGGCAGGGTGGTAGGCTGTAAGCAAGAAGAAGAAGTATAGATTTCACAATTCTAATAAATGTTTGTTATTTTTGAAAAACAGCATCGTTTGCAAATAAAATCATAAAACCATGCACAGTTGGGAAAAAAGACTCCGTAAGCTACAACCTCTGCACTTCAGTTCAGTATATCAGTATCATATGAACATAGAATACTTCCAATGTGTCGGTTCTGCTTCGTTGTACCTTGCAGATGAAAATAGATATCTATGCAGAGAGAGTGTGAAAAGGAAACTATTGATGCCTCTGAATGCTGTTCGTATCATTACCCTGCTGTCAGTAGAATTCCGAAAATAATAGTGAACGAGCGATCTAATATGTTAGAGAACAGACAGTATATAATAAAATAATAAGAATTATTATTTGAAATTCACACATTTTATAACTGTTGTTGTTACTTATGGCACTTGACAACTCTTCTGACAGTTATCTGTGAACGATTTAAGCCGAAATAAGCGTCTCTTGTTTTTTCAGTAGCGCCAACTAGGGTCAAGAGTACGACTTCGCTACTTCATGCGCCACATTTGCTTGCACAATCAATTTTTATTAGGGCACATTAACACACTTCACAGATAAAATACAGAAGAACAACCATGTCCGAACCGGGACTCGAACCCGGGTTGCCCAGATCACGGAAAAGACAAGACAGCAAGACGTCACATTTTATAACTCAAACTTAAATAAATTGTAAAAAAAATCATCTATATCAATAGAAATGAATGTTTGTCTGTATGTCTATTATGCCGCTCATCCGATTCCGATGAAACTTTGACAAGATACTGCTAGTACTTATGCGAAGGTTATGGGCATAGTAAAAATTTCTAAAGTATTAAAATTATTTTCAGATGCATTTACCGCATCTTTTTACCATGGATTAACCGCCAAATAACACGCCAAGGAGACACAACAGATTCAGTAAAGAGGCTCCATTCAAGCTAG
>JAPMOQ010007441.1:0-15256 GCA_026543055.1 Argiope trifasciata | reverse complement strand
AAGCCGAGGTATTCATTCCATAATTCATTCATGCCATAAAGCCGAGGCCAAATCCCGCCAAAGATGAGTAAGGCTCTAGTTTTTTCCCCAAAATAAATGAGGTGAAGCTTAGCAGATTTTCGACCGATTAATTCAAACTTTTCTTTGCGATTGATGCTCTTGAAATCACTTGTTGTGAATGAATCGATCCTTCTGAAGTACTTTTAAAAGAATAGAGAACAAAATGAAGGAAATAAAAAACATCTAATGTTCATTGCGTTACCCCAACCGGCGTAGGAAAGTCAGACATGTGTTTGGGTGATAGCTGACACACGTGATAGCTGACAATTGTGTTTTCATTTCAATGAAAAGTTTAAAAATGATGTGTATAATACGAACAATTTTCGAAGTGTGTACCCACACCTTACGAGAAAAAAATCATACCCAGAAGCTATATCAAGTAATTGTGTGGATTGGCCCTCCGGCTGAGGCTGTGCTGACTTTCCTTTCGAGGGCAAATTATTTCTCAAACGAGAAATTCAGTTTGCAAAACGGAAGTGCCTTTTAAGACCTCATCACACGATGAAATTTCGTCAACACTTTTCCGTTTCTACCCTCAAAAGCCGGTGAAGCAAGTTTCATAATCGAAAAACTTTTTCTAACCAGCTCGAAAATGCCATTGGAAGTATGGTCCGCAAACGAAATTCAACCAATCATGTGAAACTTTGGAATGAAGTCACTTTCGTTGTCGTTTGCTGTCGGAAAGTGCCAACGATATTTTGCCGCGTGATAAGGGTGATAGAAGTAATTGCTTTAATGGCTGCGACCGTTTGGAACAGAAACGGTGCCAAAAAACAGCCAATTGGCACAGTTTGGAAAAAGAAAAACAGTCAAGGTATCCGACTACGTTCGGAGGAAAAATTTTGAAAAATAACAATTTTTTAAAAACATTTAAAATCATGGTTTTTAGGTGTATTTTCAATTATAATACAAAGTACTATTGATACGATAAAATTATTTGAAAATGTAATATATTTTGAGAAATAGGAAATTCGGTAATAAATTTGAATGAAATTTGAACAAAACGGTTCACACTCTTCACAAAATGGTCATCAGCAATCATATTTCTCTTTGTACACTAGTTTTAGAACATAAATGAGAGATGCAAAGAGGTAAAAATATGAGCATTTTCCCCATCAATTTACAACTTCGTTTTTCCAAAAACGCCTATAAATGAAAAAGTATTTCATCGACATTTTGGTTCATTTCATTACCCACATTATTTAAAACAGACGCTGAAATTTTGGCCTAAGTACCTCTATTAGTTTTCGTGTTTCAGTGGTAAATTTTAATGAAAATTAAAGTTTTTGTGAAAATTGAATTTTAAGACAGATATGTAACCTTGGATAATAGGTCAGACCTTTCTTTTCCAAGAAAAAAAATTGTTTCGGAAAGAAGAAAATCTTAACTGCAAAAAATAACAATTTTTTTGGCCAATGTGTCGATAGCTGGCGTTTTTAACGTAGTATACCTTAAAATGAATACGTTTTACGAAATTAATTTTTTCTGGTAAAAAAATATGGATATGAAAGGCTACTGAACTCTTTTAATAAAGCATTACGGTTGGCAAAATATTTACTTTTTTCCCACAGTAACGCTCTGGTAAATTTGTGAGCCTATTGGTTAAACGTTACACTACTAATTTATTTATTTATTTTAAATGAAAAGAATCGAACGATTGTTAATTTTTTCTTCTAAACTTTATTTTTTTTTTCTTTGATGATCGCATTCCAAATTTATTTTTAAATTTAGGTCATGTATTTTTTTATGATTCATTTTACTTCTTTCTATTTCATCATTTCTTTCTTTTTTTTTTTTTTTTTTGCAATCAAACAAATAAAAGGTCAAGAATAACTTCAACTAATGAAAACTTATTCCTAGAAACACAGGATATATATATATATTTTAATTTTAAGTAATTTCTCGAATTTGTTTATAAATACATACAAAAAAAATGAAGATTATAAATTTCCTACTCACTACTATTCGAAAATAAGCTGATTTCTGTTGGGAAAAAAATAATAATTTGTAATCGCTTTTATGCGTGTGTGTGAAAACTACAAAAGGTGCTTTTTCAAAATCATTTATAATGAGAAGAAAAGGTCTAAAATGAAACAAATTGGGAGAGAATTAGAAATTCCTGCCTTTTTTGCCTTAAACAATGAATAATTAACATCTATATAAATAAAAGTGATACTAAAAAAATTAGAATTTTAGAAATCTCAAACTACGGAATAAATTTGTTTTCAATGTTTCTCTAATAATTTCAATACATTGAATAAAGAAATTATTACGGGATATAAACTTAATAAAGGTGGAAACTTTAAATGAAGACTCTGCCGCAATTAATTAAACATCCGTTTCGTTATTCATTAAAATGTACTTAATTTTTCATCCATTTTATATATTTATTAAAACGTTTTTTCCTTCTTGTAAAATGCCCTTTAACCTTAATGTTGCCATTACTTTTGAGCAAAAAATGCTGAAATTTTTTGAAACGTTCCCTGTATTTCTTTTCACCTTAATTCTCCCTCTAATTAACCCCGATTTTGCAACCAATTTTTAAAAATTATTTACAGGTTTTAGAAATAATGAGTTCTTAACAGTTTTTGCATTTTAATAAAATAATAGTGCTGTAGAAAAAAAGACATGTTTCATGATTATAATATTTTATACAATAGCATCTCATAAGTTATCCATTTTTTCTGTGAGGAATCGAACATTTCGACTATAGGTTTTAAAAAAATTAATAACTAGGTTTTATTAATTTATTAAATTAAATAAATAACTAAAATATATAAATAAATAAGGTTTTTTTTTTTCAGAAATAGATTTTAATTTCATTATGCTTATATTTTGATTACTTATATCTAAGCATGTAAGTAATTTCACGTCGAGCCATGCTGATGTTTTAGCAAGTCCAAAGGAAAGAGAATAAAATATTTGAGTTTATATTTCTACATTTAAATTAAGGTATCCGACTACGTTTGAAGGTCAATTTCTGAAAAATCGGATTTTTGAAAAACTATTTATGATTTTTACTCCCATTGTCAATTATAAACAATATAATTACAAAACAAATTATTTGAAAACATAATATGTTTTAAGAAATAAGAAAATATGTAGTATGTGTTCCACGAAATTGAACCCAAATGGATAACACTCTTCACAAAATTGCGATGCAGCCATCTTATTTTTCTTTGTACACAAGTTACAGAATACAATGATGAATGAAATGAACCAGAATCTCAGAAACATTTTGAATGGCAAAGAAGGGAGGGTTGAATATCTACGCATAGATGCAATTTTTCCATCTATTCACAACCTATTTTTTCTAAAAACACAAATAAATGATAAAGTATTTCACCGACAATAAAACGTTTGGTTCATTTTATTGTCCATATTATTTAAAACATACTCTTAATTTTTTATGCAAATACCTCTAATAGTTTTTGGGATATCATGTCAACGGTGGTGAATTTTATTTAAAAAATTAAACTTTTTAAAAATTTTATTATATTTTATTAAAAGAATATATAAATATATATAAAAATAATTTATTATTAAAAGTTAAAAAATGAAACTTTTAAAAAAATTATTAAATTTCGTTAAAAATATATAAATTTATATCAAAATAATTTATAACTGAAATTAAAAAAATTAAACTTTAAAAAAATTGAAGTGAAAGAGATAATTTAGCTGAAAATATATGGGATTCTGGATGACAGGCCAGGCCTTTTTTTTTATTAGCAAAGATAAACTGTAATGAGGAAAAAAAATCATGTTTATGGTGGATATTTTTTATGAAAATTGGAATTGAAGACACATTTTAGATGAAAAATATGTTTTGTTTCAAATTCTCCTTCATGATAGGTGATACCTCCCTTTTCTTAGAAAAAATAAACTGTTTTTGAAAGTTTGAACTTCAAGAAATAAACAATATTTTTAAAAAATTCGCTCATTTGGACAATAACCAGTTTTTTTAACGTAGTCAAATATCTTAAAAGTTGAATTTGAAGAGAAAAAAAAAAAAATTCTGAGTGTACAATACAGAGAACACACTGACCTGAGTAGTCATGTTCGTAGAGTTCTTTCGGCGGAACAACAACCTGTGGAATGTTTTCTCTCGCTTCTCACTCCTCTTATTTACGATCAGACGGAGGGGTATTTTATACTGTTTTGGTTTCGTCTTCCCGGCGGTCACGTGGGACTGCGCTATCATCTAGGAGGGAGGGATCCATCGCTCCGTCACCACCCAGGATTTTTTTTAACTTTATTTTTTCCCTCCTCCTTTTTTTTAATTCTTTGAATATTTTTGAGCAAGAAAACTGAAAAGAAACTATCCAAATGAACACAACGTGTCATTTTACATTGTTCATAAAACCCGGTCACCCCGTGTACAAAAATCGGCCGGGCCGGGAGAGAGAGCAACCCCCCCTCCTGTCACGTGAGCGGTTCAAGGTCCCCCCGCTATTTGTTTGTCCGTTCGCAAGGGGAGGCGGAGTCTGTCTTCCATCGGAATTGAGTCCGAAAGAAAGCGGAAAACTCTCTTTCTCAGATAACTCGGAGAGATTTTGCAATCTGGTGAGTTCTCTTCCATTTTTTCCCCGATTGGCAACGTCGAAATGTTATTGAAACAGATTCGCCGTTTTTCTCCCACAGTTAGCAATGAATTGGATTTCTGTCGGCGTTTCGCTTATTATGGAGAATCATAGCGGTCTTTGGATCACTGTTTCTTCAACTCTTAATGTTAGTTCCCACTCTCCCTATATATTATTTACATATACAGTAAAAGCTCTTTATTCGCGGGGTATATGTTCCATAAATAGACCGTGAATACGGAATGGTCATTTATATGGGATTATAGGGGATACGTTCCTATATATATACATATAAAATTGAAGTTTTGGAGCATTTTGATTCATTATCTTAAGGGCTAGGCAATGGTTTGAAGAATTTTGTCATTTTCTCTTGCTTGGCCGTTTTTAAAAGCTCCTTCCATTCAGACTGATAGGCAGCAGTCGCATGAGCAATTTGCCTCTTAGAAATAAGACCTCGTTCCATAGACGGATCAATGTTCACAAAGAAATCGCAAAGTCCATTGATCATTCTTAAACTTTCACTAAGATTTTTCAAATGAAATGTCACGTTTCCAGTGCTTGTGGAAGCCTCTTCCTCAATGGGCTGTGTTGTTGTTGTCGTGTCCGTGTTTTGCACGGAAAGGGGGTGCAGTAGCTTCTGAGGGTAAAGACCCCTGAGCACCCAGAGGGCAGAAGTCTGACTTCTAGCTCACACACTCGACACAACCCTTTTTTAGGGGGTGGTCGAATTCATTCATACACTCATTCTTCCATCAGCAAGTCGGAATTTAGATCCAAATCAGAGACCGACTCATCCCTGATTCAGTGCCCCCAGATGTATCGTTTTGTTATGGGAACTTGGAGGACTTTGCAGTCTCGACATATTTAACGTGTCCCAACTGCCATTAGCCAACACGGCGGTCTTTGGTCAAGCCGAGGACAGAACCCGCGACCTTTCAGTTACGAGACTGACGCTCTACCAACCAGGCTACCACGACCTCTCACTGGGCTGTGAATTTAACATTTCCTCCAAGTCGGTTTCAGTCAGATCTTCATCTTGCGATTCAAGCCATTCCTGAATGTCACTTGATTCTATCTGTTCGAACCCATCTCGTCCTGTTCCACTCGCGGTTTCGGCTATGTTTGCAGTTTGCATTTTCCAACATACTTTATGCAAAGTTGTAGTAAAATCTATTTTACTTTTTTATTAGTCCATTTGACGGTGTTTGCAAAGGATATTGGGTTGGAATCCTTTTATTATGACGTATGTACTTATTAGATCCGCGAATGAATAAATTTTCAGCCGCGCATATAGGAATGAGGTCGAAATTTTTAATCCGCGAATAGTGAAAACGCGAATGAAGGAAGAAGCAACTTTTATTGTATATTTAATATATATATATTTTTAGTTAATATATAATTAAATATTTATTATATAATTAATATATATTTTTATATTGTTCACATTTTTAATCGTTCATAAAATACTTTTTATTCATCCACTCCAGTTTAAATGTATTTTATAAAACTTGTAGTGGATGACATTCGATATTAATACACTTTTTTCTTCAAACATTAACTCGTTAATTAAATTTGTCCAGTCATTTCTAATTATTCGTCAAGATCTGAGATTACTGACGTGACATCCGATAATAAATAATATTATATATAAGATAGAGACAGAAATCTCGTGGTTATTTCAAATGGATTTTAATTAGATAATTGTCCTCTGCCTATAACCATCCCTTAGGTGTAAACAATAAGATGGCATAGTTTTGTCGGAATAAGATGAACGATTTAGGAAGGTATCATAGACAAAATAATCTGGTTTTAATTAAAGTACTATCGTTCATAATGAAATAAAAATATTTTTATATTTTTATATTTAAATGTCTTTAATAATTTTTAAATCGTGAGAGAAAATATATCTTTTTGTCACATATTTAAAAATTGTTTCCTTCGAAGCAAAGGTCACATTTTACGCACTATTGTGTACATTTTTACTAAATATAATGCTAATTAAATGTGCCTACAGACGACGTTTCTTTGATCCTGCCATGCGTCTGCACTCCTCTCGGTGCACATCAAAGAGATAATTCGCGAACTCATGGCAACACAGCCGACGCGCGTCCATAGCACTGAAATCGCGTCAGTCCTTTCGCTTATCGAGGTGTTATTTTTCACCAGATTTCTTAATGCAAAATTGTTTTGCTTCTCCCAGACAGACGAAGATTATCCGTGACCTTGGAAGATAAGGTCTGTTCGCGGTGAGGGAGAGAATGTTCGATTTCGAGAGCTTGAATATCAGCTGGAGTTCTTTTCGAGTTTCGTCGCTCGCTTCATTTTACGAAAGTTGAAAGTCTTCATTTTACTTCTTCGCTGACAAATAAAAATGAATGTTTGTCCTCCCTAAACCGTTCATCCGATGGCGATGAAGCAGGGTCAACTTATTGCTTACATCTACGGGTGGGTTATTGGCATAGAACAATTATTATCTAAAATTTAAAAATATAAAATTAGAATCTCAACCGCATCTATTGACCAATGATTCATCTCCAAATAACTCGCCGAAGAGAGGCGATAGATTCAGTAGGCATGCTAAATCCCAGTCAAAGGCTAATATTGTGTAGCTATAGCACGCAAATGTCATGCAAAATCATTCTACGAGGTAAAAACTTTATAACAGATTAAGAGTGAAAAATTTGGGGAGAAAACCATGGGGTTTTTGTATTTTAATTAAATTTCAGCGTTTTTCGCAGTAACCACCCAAAAATATGGTAGTACAAATAATGTTGCAACATCTTTGTTTCCAAAAATTATCTTTTCAACTACATAGACGATTTTATGGTATGAATGTGTTTTCCGTGTTTAATTCATTTTCAAAGAAAATATTTTAATCCCATTTTCTAACATCAAACTTGACCTAAAGATGATTAAACGAATCAGAAGATACAATAAACAATTTATTTATTCTATGTGTAGATAATGCATGTTTTTATTTAGATGAAAAGCGTGTAAAGAGCTCTGCAAATTCATTTTTCAAAATAAATAAGGCATTTTGGTTAAACGAGTTCATTGCAAGCACAATTTTTCACTTCTCAGCTCGATGATTGTCAACATAAAACGGTATTCTTTGACGCGCCTTCAGTTTCTTCCTCCTCGAAACTTTTTCCTCTTGTCCCCAAATCTCTCAGCCCAATCCGCTTTTTGCTGACCCCAAACGTGTCTTCGAGAAATTCTTCATCAGTCCCCGCTTTTGTCTTCCACATCAATGTTCCTGATTGCGGTTTCATGGATATCAAACTCACTTTTTAAAAATAAATTTGTCACATTTGAAAACCAGTTTTTAAAGTAAGAACTCTGGTTTTTCTGAATCTTCTCAATATTTATCACCTGCTGCTTCTTCAATATATATATATATATATTTCTCTATGAAGTCACATTGATGATTAAGTCATTTGTCATATCTATCAACAAGCTTTGCAATACCCTCTTCATAAAATGGTGCCGCCAATGATTTGAAATGAGTTGTGACAGCTTCTTTGAGCTCCTCTCAGTTTGGAACCACCGCCCCCCAAGCCACTTCTTCAGTTCAAAGAAAAGATGAAAGTCACTCGACTCTAGGTCGGGACTATATGGTGGGTGTTCTAAAATGTCCCATCGAAACTGCTCAAGGAGCCGTTCTGTTACACGACAGCTGTGAGGACTGGCATTGTCATTGATCAGAACTATTCCAGACGTCATACCATACCATGTCTTTCGACACCATTCACGAACAACACCATCACTCATAATGTTGTCTCCATACACTCGACACCTTCTTCGGTGAATTTCCGCTGCACTATTCCCTTCTGCCTGCAAAAAGCGAATAACACTTCGCTATTCACACTTGGCGGGAAAATTAATAGAGACAGCCATGTTTACGGGACTGCAGCTGAACAAGAAATGGCATGTAGGAATTGTCAATGACAGAGCATGTGGAGGGGGAGATGCGCAATCGCCTACTGCGCACACCCGCCACTTGCCGCATGCCTGGCCCTCATAATGTATGATCGGAGGTTGAAAAAAAACAACCCTCGTGTGTGTGTATGTATATATATATATATATATATATATATATATATATATATATATATATACCGCTAAACTGATCAATGATAGTATATATTGGGACCAATCAGTCAAGCGTTTGAAGTCATAGGGCGAAAAGAAGGCAATTTATGAACTTTTGAAGGTATATTTGAATTTCTGTTAAATGAGCTCCAATAATTGAGCTCTGACATAAATTTGAAATTATTTTATGTTTTAGAAAAACAAATTGAACAAAAATAGTATTAGCAACTGTTTTGCAGTATTTTCAAAATCTACAAAACATTTCTGGTTTAGAGAAGAAATCTAATATACTTTCTTCCGCTTCAAAAATTAAAAATTTAAGTTATATGGAAGGTTATATTTCCAAATTCTTCTGCAGAAACCGATTCTGATAAAGAGCAATTCGAAGAAACTATCATCAGTATAATGTTCTTTTAAAAAAAAAGGGCATGGGGAAATAAATTCATAAGTTTCTTTCAAACGAAACATCCAAAGACACTGAAAGCTGAGTTTTCATTATTTCAGGCAACAAATAAAGGATCTAAAAAATCTCAGATTTGATTATTTGTTGCCGTGAGAACTAAGTTCGGTAGCCAGTGAACGAGCATTTTCAATTTCAGGCAATATTGTGTCCAAAATAAGGCTTAGCCATCGTTCAGTGAATATTTAATGTTTTTTTTTTATCCTATTTCTTAGGAGAAATTGAAATTAGTGAATCTATCTATCTATATATATATATATATATATATACAGTGGGTAAAAAAAGTTTCCGTACGGTCACTAAATTTTAAGAATAAATGAGCATAATTTGTAAAGTATTGCATTTTTTCTTTAAATACTGTTTATATGTGTTTAGTATAAGTTTATAGAAAGAGATTTTTGTAAATTTTTATTTTTAAAAAACGAGAAAAGCATATTATTTGCAATATCTAAGGTAAATTGAAAATTGTAGTACAAAATAAGTTTCCGTACGCTTTATGCAAATTCTTTCTGAAGTGTTTAAAATAGGCCCGCAGTAAATCTTTGACGTCAGAAAGTTAATCACTGATAAAAAATCGACTGTTGTTGAGTTTAAATTTGTTCTTGATCGTCTCAAAATGGAAGTTCCCAGAGCTATTCGGGAATTAGTGATTAAATTACGAAATGATGGATTATCCATGAAAAGGATTTGTGAAAGTATTAAAAAATCGAAGTCTACTGTGCAATATATCATTGAAAGATATCGTAAACTTTATTCACTTGAGGATAGAGATCGATCCGGGGGGGCGTCAAAATTAAATCGCGTGCATAAAAGAAACATCTTACTCCAAGTTCAAGAAAATCCACGAATTTGTGCACCGAAGTTGGCCGCTGATTTAATGCTTAGTTACAACATTAAAGTCTCAACTCGAACCG
The DNA here is from genome assembly GCA_026543055.1 of Argiope trifasciata. Taxonomy (NCBI): domain Eukaryota; kingdom Metazoa; phylum Arthropoda; class Arachnida; order Araneae; family Araneidae; genus Argiope; species Argiope trifasciata. The sequence goes on along the minus strand of JAPMOQ010007441.1, from coordinate 5,150 downwards.
TGAGAAATGTCATTAAAAAAAGTGGTTATCATGAACGTGCGGCCCGGAAGAAACCCTACATAAGTTTGTATAACAGGAAAAAGCGCCTCGAGTTTGGAAAGAAGCATGTAAGCAAGCCATTATCTTTTTGGGAATCCATTCTTTTTAGCGATAAATCAAAATTTAACATTCATGGATCAGATGGCCGAGTTATGGTGTGGAGAAAACCAAACGAACAAATGCTAAGAATTTATGCGGAACTGTGAAGCGCGGTGTTATGGTGAGGGGGTGTATTATTGCTTCTGGAGTAGGAAATTTGCAGTTCATCGAAGGAAATATGGATATCTGGATAGTCTTAAACAAAATATGTCATCCAGTGCAGGGAAACTATCTCTTGGAACTGGATTTACTTTTCAGCAGGACAACGATCCTAAACACACCTCTAAGATTTGTCAAGAGTGTTGCCTTTACCATGTTAAACAACAACTTCATAGCCCTCCCCAGTCACCCGATTTGAACCCCATTGAACATTTGTGGAAAGAAATTGGCCGACAACTTAAAAAATATGACCAAAAAAAACAAAGTTGAGCTCAAAAGGGCCATTAGTAGCATTTGCTGTAATATTTCTCCAAAAACAACAAAAAAAACTTGTATGGGTAATGCCTCAACGTTTAAAAGAGGTGATAAGGACAAAGGAGGGCCCACTGATTATTAAATGTATATTTGTTAAATGTATTTTGCATTTTTGTAAACTTTTTTCGTGTGCTAGGGCACCGTACGGAGACTTTTTTGTTCCATGTTTACGACATTTTTTGAGTTTTAAGATATATTATTTAATTTTGTCAGTATTATCATCCTTTTAATGTGAATAAATATTAAATAATATTAGTTTTAACTCATTTTTAAGTTTTCATTTTTATCATTATGAATTTTGTGTGACAAATTAAGCTTTGATTTGCATTCGTATCTGCGTACGGAGACTTTTTTTACCCACTGTAGTTCACAATTTTTGTCCAAGTAATTTTTTTTGGCACAAATGTGTAAACAGTCAGTAATTTTAAAAAATAAATTTTGACTTTGATTTTCATATTATTTGTCTTTTTTTAGTTTATATAAATGAAATAAAATATTTTTCCTAGTTCAATTTTTTATTTAACAAAAATTTTTAAACCGTTTTTTTTTTTTTTTTGAAATATTGAATTCGAAAACAAGTTTTTAAAAAACTCGGTTATTGTATAAACTCTACACGTTTCATATTTTTAGTGCCAATGATTTCTGTAATCAAGCAGGACAAAAGAAAGGTTAAGTAAAAACATTTTTTTTATCATATAAGTTCAAATTTCGCAAAATAATGGTTTTGTAATGAAAGCAAATCGCTTCATAAACATGAACATGTTTTTATCTGTGCCGATAAGCGCTACCGAACACGCCTCGCGCACTTTATATCGAATAGAATGCGAGCACACCGATAACGACCTGGATGACCTACGGGTGATGAAACGATGCACTGAATTTCATTTATCTGAAAGCGGCACTTGCACTCGTATGGGCAAAAATCACCCCTCTAACAGATTTCATTGAGGCTACGCCAACTGAGGTCTCGCTCTGGCTTTTCCATGCAGCGATGCTTAGTTGTATAAAAACAAAAACGGAGTGGTTATTACAAACGCTTTTACAGTTCCCAAACACCCTTTATATATTTACTTATACATATTGCTGTTATTACAAACGCTTTTATAGTTCCCACATACCCTTTATATATTTACTTATACATATTGTTGTTATTACAAACGCTTTTATAGTTCCCACCCACCCTTTATATATTTACTTATACATATTGCTGTTATTACAAACGTTTTTATAATTCCCACACACCCTTTATATATTTACTTATACATATTGTTGTTATTACAAACGCTTTTATAATTCCCACTATTAGTTCCCACCCACCCTTTATATATTTACTTATACATATTGCTGTTATTACAAACGCTTTTATAGTTCCCACACACCCTTTATATATTTACTTATACATATTGCTGTTATTACAAACGTTTTTATAGTTCCCACACACCCTTTATATATTTACTTATACATACTGTTGAAACTTTTCCTTTGTTAATAATAACCTTTTTATTCATCCTCTTGAGTTAAACACCTTTTTTAAAACTTGTAGCAAATAGCCCTGGATTTTAATACAGCATTTTTTTTTTTTTGAAATATTAATTCATTCATAAAATTTTTTCGAGTAAGTCGCCAAGCTCCACTATTTCCACTATTAGTTCACTCTCTACCTATATATAATTTTTTTATCCATCTTGTTCAGATTTTAATTTGTTAATAAATCATTTTTTGTTCACGCATTCGAATTCAGATACATTTTTTTTTAACTTGGAGTGGATGATACTCGATGTTAAGGCAGTTTTTTAATTAAATATTAAATAATTAATTAATTTTTAAATCTCTAAATAGAGTTTCAGCAGTTTGTAATGAGAACTGAAATCAACAGACAGTCGCTCCATCGGTAAAATGCAAGGATTTCAGTATTTTCCACGTGAAGGTGAAGATTGCGAGTTCAATATTTGTGAAAATCAATTATTTCTTTGATACTTCATAATTTATTTGCTCATTTTTTTGAAAAAAGTAACTAAAATAAAATATTTCTTTGGTTTACCTAAGTTGGAATTGAATAAATTTTTTATATTACTTTTTTAATCAAAAGAAACCGGAATTTCTCGATATATATACCCAATGACATTTTAAAATCTGAATTAAATCCAAATTGCTTACCAAATTTTTATTTTAGATTAGTCCATGTTAACTTCATTCAAAAATGTTCTTATTTCCTGACTAGCGAATACCTGCGACTCTGTTCTCGTGTACGAAATGTATATGTACGAAAAACTATCAAATAATGAGAAATAAAAAGCAATGAAACCTAACCTAAAAACGACACATTTAAAAGTATAAGCATATACGAAAAATATATAACATAAATAAAATTTCATAACAAAAACACACCACTAACGTAAAAACAATTTATTTACATTGTATACCCATAAAAAAACAAAACAGCCAATCAAGTTTGGTCAAATCCATTTTATTTATGGATCGAGATGGAGATAGCTTCAGCAGTATTATACGCATCATTTTTAAAGTTTTCATTTAAATTAATTTCATTAAATTCAGTTGTCAACAATCCAGCACGAAATTTCAAAGCCAGTTAATGTAACGCACGTATCTGACTTTCTCTACGCCAGTTAGGATAACGCAATGCGGATTAGAAATGTTTTTTTTTTCTTTATTTTATTTTTTTTTTCATTTAAAAGCACTTCAGAATGAATCCTAAAGATTGATTCATTAACAACATTTGATTTTAAATACATCAATCTCTAAATAAATAAACAGAATTGTTTAAAATAATCGGTCGAAATTCTGCTAATCCTAACCGGATTACTGTTAGGAAAAAAACTGAAGCCTTGCTCATCTTTGGCGGTATTTGGCCTCAGTTTTTTTGCGCCAAAGTTCATTTTCAACGAATAAGAAAATGACTCAATTAATGAACCGGAAGAAATAGTAGCCTACTAGGAAAGTCAGACACGAGCATTTAGCAGTCAACCACAAAAAAATCCTGTCGATACTGCTATGTTCAGTGGTGGCGGGGTGATCGGCTGTATGCAAGAAGAAGGAGACACGAGCGTTACGCCAACTGGCTTTGAAAGCTTGTGCATGATTGCTAACAACTGTGTTTTCTTTCAAATGAAAACTTTAAAAATTATATTGTATATGCAAATACTATGATATTAACCCCTTCCCGTAAAATGACGAGTATAGCTCGTCATTGATTTTTCATGCCATATGGCATGTGCTAAACTCGTCATGCGACTAAAGTTACTGTTGAATATAATAATAAATTTGATTTAAAATTTGTAGTGTATTGAAGGAACTTTATTACTTATGTTGATATCATAGATCACTATCATATATCGCTTGATGGTCTTGGTACTAGTTGCGGCCTAACTACTAGTAGTCATTCTAATAAATTCGTTCATTTATTCTTATAAACATTTTGCCTGAACATCTGACTAACTAAATGCTAAACATACAGTGAAATAAACACCTTAATGAACAAGAGTAATGTAGATCAAGAAGATCAAAGTGATTCAGAAAAATAAAAAAATAAACATATATTTAACTGATACTTATATTGAAACTAGTGATAGTAAAATATTATCAAGAAGACGAAAACGTGCATAGTGACTAATAAGTGAATTTTGTGAATACTCTAGAGTTGCAGACAAATTATTTGTCTGTAATAAAATAAAAATGACGGGAGTGCCTGGCGTAAACGCGAAGACTATGGGCTTAATCCGAAATCACTAGAGATTTTTGAAGAAATGTTGAATGTGAACTTACAAATTACAATCATATCCATACCAATAATATAATTTTAATTAATAATTATAAATTAGTTAGAATTATAAAATAAATTAAGTTTTCTTAAATAAAATTTAAATAGCTATTTCAGAAATAATTTTTGCATTCTTAAATCTTACTGGAAGGGGTTAAACCTTTTTTTTTTTGTTCTTTAAAAACTAGAATTTTTCGTCAATGACTGCTCTTGACTCTTCCAATTCAACAGACTGCTGATACTTGCCCAGGCGTTGCTTTAAAACGGGAAGTAAACAGAACTGAACTAAATCTGTTCCTTCAAACGATAACGGTGCATCAGTCAGAGTGCTGAATAAACATGAAGCAGTGCCGTCATTCAGCCTCAAAGCGGGCAAGTAGGCCGAATCGGACACTCGTCAGCGAGCCACTGTCGCAGAAGAATAAAAATAACACTTCGCTTCATTCTGAAAATGAGTCACGCTTATTTCAAGACCACCTGTGAATACAGCAGCACTATACTTAGATGCGACAGGTATTGCCTTTCATTTCCGTTCGTAGAAGAAACCTCGTTCAATTTAAAACAAATGATAAAAAACACTTATTTATATCCGGAAAATAAATAAGAACCTTTTAGATACAGTAAAGCTCTTTATTCGCAGGGTATATGTAACGTAAATATACCGCGAATACAGAAACCATGAATATGTAAGGGTCATTTATATGGGATTATAAGGGATACGTTCCAAGGTGGCAAAATAATATATATATATATATATATA
>JAPMOQ010007440.1:0-26261 GCA_026543055.1 Argiope trifasciata | reverse complement strand
AAACGACAACCAGAACTGGACTTGCTGCACCTGCGTGTCGTACGGGTCAGTGAGACTGAAGAAGACGAGGTGCAGGCAGTTCGTGTTTCCAATGAAGTTGTCGTAGATCATGTAGTAAGGCTCATGCCCGGAGAACTCCCACACACTGATTTCACCTATGCCTGCAAATCCATAGAAGACCGATAATGAGAAAAACTAGGTATAATAATTTTTTATCGAATATAAAGCAATTTTCGTTGAATATTGTGCATTTATAATATTCCAATTTTAAAATCTAGTTTCAGTTGCTCAATTGTGTGTAGGCACAATGAATACTCCAATTACATAGGCGTACTATTCAAAATGATTGATCAATCAGAGTGATCTCTCTAATACATTCTCGCATACTCTCTAATAAAGATGCTATCCAAGAAAGCGAATGTGTGGAGGGTTGTATTTGTGGAATCGCGCCAAGAAAGGAGATAGAATTCCGCCAAAGATTGAACTCGCAGCCACGTAACATATTCGCAAGACAAAAGTGATCACCAATGTTTAGTGGCTGTTAACGTCTTATTAAGATACCACCACAGAACTCCCCCATAAAAACTATAGTGAAAAATCAATCATACACCAATCATATTTTAAAAAATGAATCCCATGTTCAGAGAAAAGAGACGATTCTGCTTTCTGCCCGATTTAAAGAACGATTTTATAGCGCCAAACATTATGGCGAGCGAAGAGAGTGTTTCTTTTTCGCCAAGCGGTATGGCGAGCAAAGAGTGTTCATTGTCACGGAAGGTCATCAATGTTGTGGATATTGTATTTGTGGAGTCGCGTCAAGCTGGAGATTGAATTCCGCCAATGATTGAACTCTCCACCTTACGATTTGCAGCTGCGTAACACATCTGCTAGACAAAAGTAATCACCAATGTTTAGTGGCTGATACTGGCTCATTAAGATACCACTACAATACTCTCCCACCAAAAATATAGTGAAAAAGCAATCATACCACAGTCAAATTACGAAAAAGGAATCTCATGTTGAGGGAAAAGAGATCTCTGCCCGATTTAACGAATAATTTTATAGCGCCAAATGTGTTTCGGTAGAGCCAGACGGTATGACAAAAGAAGGGCATTGTCACGGAAGATCATTAATGTGGCGGATATTGTATTTGTGGAGTCGCACCAAGGTGGAGATTATAATCCGTTCGTTAATTCAGACATTAATACTACTCAGTATCAATCGGAATTCGTCCTTCAGACATTAATACCACTTAGAAATCCATCGGAATTCGTTATTCAGACACGAGTACTCTACCTGATATATTCAGCTGTTGGACATCTATACCATGAGTGTAGGTTTCGTAGTTTGTCTCAAACTGAAGATTGTTCGCTTCAGAGCTATTCAGTTCAATGACTGACTGGCTCATAGAATCACCTAAAAAATGAAACGGGAAGTTAATTTTAAAAAAAATCAATGCGATGATTTCTGAAAATGTATAGACAGCTATTACGAGGGTTGGGACTTTAACAGCGGCAATTATAATGTTACTATCAATGTTATTAACCGTTTATTATTAATAATAACCACTTCTTTTAATCAGATTGAGAAATATCGCAAATTATTCTCTTTAACTGGCTATTATTAATAATTTCCGATGAAGTTCGGTCAATGTGGTCAAATGGTTTGCATAGGAATGAGACATGAATGTGTCCCTTTGTATATGATTTTTAAACTTTGATTTGAGCATGAGTTGAAATGTAAATTCTTGAACTTTAAATCGCATCCATTGTCTAGCTGTTACCAACACATAAAAAAACCACAAAAAAACTGACAGTGACCAGTTATTGTTAATAATAACTGGTTAATGTGCTAAATGCTCATAAATTACTTACTTTAACTGGCTTATTTGGTTATTATTAATAATTACCAGTTAATATTAAAAATATCTGATTATTAACATTGACCGTAATATATATATAGAGAAAGTCTATAGTATATATATATATATATATATATATATATATATATATATATATATATATAATTTATTGTGTAATATTTTAAAGACTGAAAAAGAAAAAAATATATATAAAGCTATTGGGTTGTTCGGAAAGTCATTTCGTATTTTTTTGTCAAAATGAAAAGAAATTTTCGTTTAATGAATAAATTATTTATTAAATTATAAAATTGCCATTCTGGTCTAATACCTTTTGCCATATTTTTGGTAGTAACATGATTACACGCTCATAAAAGTTTTGGTCTTTGCTGTAAAAAAAAACTGATCGAGGTGGTTTTTGGCCTCCTCATTTGAAGGAAAAATTTTGCAAATCAGTTCTGGTACTGATGTACTGTTAACACATCTTCTCCACACATATTGGCTAATTTATTTCTGGCTTGAACAGCATTTTTACCTTTTATAGCAAAAAAGAAAAAATGACGAAAATGCTGTTTATTGCTCTCCATATTTAAAAGGGCACCACCCAAAAACTACTGCGAAGAATCAGCTGCACTTTTTCACACTCAAGCCTTGCTATATCAGCTCTTAAAACATAAAATGATTTTGCGGTTTAAGTATGAAATTGGGTGCGAAAAATGCAATTAAATCCTTTGTCAGGAAAAAACGAAATTACTTTCCGAACAACCTAATATAATTTATAATAAGCTATAATTTTCTTAAAATGTCTTCTTTAGAAATATATTTAAAAAGCGTGAAGTTTTTATTAAAAATATAGAGTTGGAAACATAAAGTTCTAGAAACAACATTGTGAGGAAATCCAAACATAATAAATATCATAAACAAAAAAATTCCTAAAAAATTTTTTTTAATGTCATAACTGTAATTAAAATTCTCCTTCTTTAGAGTATTCACAGCACCGTCTCTCATTTTAACGGATTTTTCTTTTCAAACCAAAATTTTCTTTTAATCTATTTTTATCATACAACCTAATGCATTAAAAAAAATTTTTTTTATACTGTAAACTTTTTATAATCCGCCACTTGTTAAACTGGCACCCTTACTAATCTGACACCCTTGGTGGGACATGTTGTTTGATTTTGAATTATTATTTCGTGGTAAAACTTTAAATCTCCATCCTTCCAATACAACTGTTACATGTTTGACATGCTTCTAATGAAAACTTTAAAATTTAACTTTTTCTCCTTAATATACTTTTTGCCCGTTTTCCAATTGTTGAAATATGTATTATTAATATGTATATATAATTAATATAATGATGCCTATGCGATTATTTATAATCCGGGCACTCTCTATAGTCCGGCATCTATCCGGTTCCAAATGTGTCGGATTAGAGGAAGTATATTAATCGATTTTATTACTATTGCATTATGATAAATTAAAGGCATAACCCATTTCACTGATATATCTTACAAAAAACTAAGTGATTATATAAATCATTATCAATATATATACACTGATGGGAAAAAAAATCCCTACACCAAGAAAAAATTATTGCGCAGTAATGAAATTTTAGGAATACATTTGACTAGGTAACATATTTAATTGGTTAAAGTTTCAAGATCACAGGTAGAGCCATTGGCGAGAAGAGCCATTTCAAATGTGAAATGTTGGTACATTAGTAACCGGTGTAACCGCCAGAATTTTGAATGCAAGCATGCAAACGTGCATGCATTGTGTCGTACAGGTGTCGGATATCAGTTTGTGGGATGGAGTTCCATGCCTGCTGCACTTGGGCGTTCAATGTAGGGGCGGTTAATGCTGGTTGTGGATGACGCTGGAGTTGTCGTCCAATGATGTCCCATACGTGCTCAATTGGAGAAAGATCTGGTGATCTAGTAGGCCAAGGCAACATGTCGACACTCTGTAGAGCATGTTGGGTTACAACAGCGGTTTAAGGGCGAGCGTTATCCTGTTTGAAAACATCCCACTGAATGCTGTTCATGAATGGTAGCACAACAGGTTGTATCACTAGACTGAAGTACAAATTTGCAGTCAGGGTGCGTGGAATAACCACGAGAGTGCTCCTGCTGTCATATGAAATTGCTCGCCAAACCATAACTCCAGGAGTAAGCCCTGTGTGTCTAGGCCGCAGATAGGTCACTAGCAGGCGTTCATCTGGCCTCCTTCTAACCAACAAATGGCTATCACTGCGACCAAGGCAGAACCGGCTTTCATCAGAAAACACATCTCCACTCAGTCCTCCAATGAGCTCTAGCTTGACACCACTCACGTCGCAAACGGCAGTGGTTTGTAGTCAGTGGAATAAACTGTACAGGGCGTCTGGCTCGGAGCTGTCCTTGAAGTAAACGATTTGTAACAGTTCGTTGTGTCACTGTGGTGCCAACTGCAGCTCGAATTTCAGCTGCAGACGCAGTACGATTAGCCACAGCCATACGCCGAATGCGACGGTCTTCCCTCTCAGTAGTACCATGTGGCCGCCCGGAACCTGGTCTTCTTGTGGCAGTACCTTCCCTTGACCACTGCCGCCAATACTCATGCACAGTGGATACATTCCTGCCAAGTCTTTCAGCAATATCACGGAAAGAAAACCCACCTTCTCGTAGCCCTCCAACACGACCTCGTTCAAAGTCAGTGAGCTGTTGATAATGGCTTCTTCGTCTTCTCAGAGGCATCCTTGACTAACAACCCACTACGTGAAATCTCAACTGTAAATAACGATCACGAACCTTACAGCGCTTATTTAAAGCAAACCTCATTTGCATGTTCATAGTGTCGCTACTAGCGCCACACTTACGCGCGAAGCTCGAAATTTGAATCGACGTCATCTTTCAGATGTATAAACACGCCTACCAAATTTCGTTTATCTAGCACAGCTCCTTCCTAGTGTTGGGATTTTTTTCCAACAATATATATATATATATATATATATATATATATATATATCCCGTTTACTGATTTTTAACTGACTAATAAAAGCAAATCCATAGAATTGACTGCATAGCGATATAGAAACAAAATTATAAGGAAATCAAACCATAATGAATACCATAAATAAAAAAATGCCTTAACATTTATTGAAAATTTTAAACAGTAATTAAAAAAGAAATAATTAAAACTGTAATTAAAATTCTCATTCTTTAGGGTATTTACAGCACCGTCTCTCATTTTAACAGACTTTTCTTTTTAAATCAAAATTTTTTCTGAGTAATAAGCGAATTCTTAAAATTGGAAGATAGTGGATAGTGGAAACAATTTCATAGTGGAAACATAGAAATATAAAAACAAAATTATAAGGAAACCAAACCATAGTGAATAGAACAAACAAGAAAATGTCTAAGCATTTCATTGAAAATTTTAAATTGTCCCAACCTTAATTAAAATTCTTTTGTATTTTAGTACGTGTTAAGAAAATTTCAAATATTATTGAAAACAGCATTCAAGTACTTCTCACTTTTTTTGTTCCTGGTGTTCTTAGGCGACATGGAGCCCACCGAGCGCCTGAACCACGATACGAAGTATCCGCACTTAAGACTTTCGATGAAGGTGCTCTTTCCGACCCCACTGTGCCCGAACAACTTCAACTTGATCTTCGAAATGGGTTTCGTCGAAGGGATCAGCTGCGATATGTACTCCTCCCGTAAGTGAACCTGAATAGAAATATTTAAGTGACATATTTAATTTCGTACACAGATTGAAATAAATTCTTTTCTGAAATCTATCTGATAATATTGTTGGAATTCCTGACTAACCCTTTTCGTGTCGCGGCTCTCCACGGCGGAACGATTTTTGTTCCTTTATTTATTACTAGCCGCCTTTGGCGACCAGCTGGTTCGCCATGAGTAATGCGTTCTAAAATTTCCAATTAAGTCATATATTTTTTAGACAAAATTTAAGAAATAGTTTAAGTTAAAAGATTCAGTTATTAGTCGTTAAAGAGTCGGTAACTTTATTCGGAAAAACTTTTTGAGTTTAATGCTCTAATAATTTATCGATTATGCTTCCAAAATATTAAAAATGTTTTTTTTTTCGGTGATATTGCCAAAATGTTAAATATGTTTTTTAAAGAAAGTGAAAAAAGGAAAAAAAATTATTGAATTAATGATACAGATATTGCAAACGATTATAGAAATATGCCATTAAGTCGAGATTTCAATGCATACCCTGTCTAAATTGAATCAGGTTTACCGTAAATAAAGATAATTTATGGAATTAATGATATAAATATTGCAAACGATTTCTTAGAATCCTTTGCCTTGCATTTATTTTTTTAAAAGATATCACATTTAATATTTATGTTATTTTATCCAGTCACGTGCTGAAAGTTGTATTTCTTTAGATTTGATTTGCGATGATAGTTGTTGTTTTTTTTATTTGAATTTCCGCCATTGTTATATTTTATTTTATCCAGTCCCGTGCTAAAAAAAACATGATTAAAATATTTCTAAAATATATAAAAATTCGTTAAAAATAGACGCTTAAGTTACACATTAAAACACTGATACCATTAGAAAGCTAATTTTTTAATCTTTAAATTGATGTTAAAATCATGTTTGTCCGATAATAATTTCGGAAGTTATAGCGGAAAAACGTTGAAATTTCGCTTAAATTTTAATTAATTCAAATTCTAATTAAAAATTCAAAAAAAGAGCTCCGAGGTGCACATTCCCGACCTCCAAGGTATACATGTACCAAATTTGGTAGCTGTAGGTCCAACGGTCTGGCCTGTAGAGCGCCAACACACACACACACACACACACACACACACACACACACACACACACGCACACACACGCACACACGCACGCACGCACGCACACACGCACACACGCACGCACACACACACACACGCACACACACACACGCACACACACACACATTGAGCTTTATTATAAGTATAGATTATTATTATTATTTATATTTTGAAAAGTGGTGGCAACACCTACTTTTGCTTCTTTTAAAGTTTTGATTATTTCATGTATATTTAATTTATTAAGTCGTATTGTATTTTTTTGTAAATAATTAGTCTTCAATCAGAGCTCTGAGAAGTGGTATTCTTTAAGAAACAACGAGAACTATTTGTTTTGAAAGAATGAATCATTTTCTTCTGTCATCGCCTGGTTATTCTTTTTTAAACAATTTTTGTAAAAACGAATTCTAAATTCGAAAAGAATAAAAGAAAAAAGCAGTTGTGTTCTAGCTAAAAAAGGTGTATGTTTGTTTAAAAAAAAACTTTTTTTTCGATATCATGGATTTGGCTAGTTCCGATGTGAGATGGAGTCTAAATTAATTATGTTAGTGTCTAGGGCAAATCTGCCCGCACCACATTCTATCCCCATACCAAGGTAGCACAACCTGTTGTACAATATCGTTTAATACCGGGCGATATTATATGATACTAGACAAACCCCCAAGGGCGGGCACCTCGAAATGAGGATGAGGTGCCTCCGATATGGTGGTTGGATCTCGCCAACCTGGTGGGTACAGTAATAGTGGAGGTTCTGGACCTCCCATCGATGACGGGACTTACTCCCTACGGGAAGGATTGTACCGTGGCCGGTGATGGCCCTTAGGACTCAACCACGGTTCCCACCAATGTTGCTGTAGCGGCTGTCAGGTCATTCAGTCTTGCGGGGTTAATCCATGTGCCTTAGTGGTGGGTCGGAGGTCAGTGATATGATACTAGACAATATTCTACAATATTAAACAATATTGAGAATATGGATCGATGTTATACAATATTGTATATAATATTATATTGTATATGATAAAAGTCATTAATGCATTCATCTAAAAGTTTAAATTAATAAGAAAATCATTATTTTCTGAAATAAATCGATCTATTAGGTTTTGACAATGCTGTCTACATACACACTAAAAATTTTCATGCAGATATTAGTATTTAACTTTTGACTGGGGACATGCGGTCTGTAAGACCGCTATTGATGGACTTTCGAGCAACTATTTATAGTTCAATCGAATGGATTGACTCAGTAATTTCCTGCTTTGTGACTTTCAATGCACTTTTTCAACAGGTTTCAGGGAATATTTAAAAAAACAATTAAGTTATATCTTTTAGCGGGGTCCGCACTTCCCTCTTATTGTACCAATGATAAACAAAGCTTAGCAGATGGCGCTAATACTTGGGTCCAGAAGTATCATCCAGTTTACTGATCCTATTATGAAGCAGTGCTCCAGACGCTTTTAAACAAAGCAGAAAGGGACTTTAGTGATAAGGAGAATTATACAGGAGAGTTTTTCGATGAAAGTTCGCATTCAACTGATTCTGATATGTATGTTCAAACATAATTTTTCTAGTGATAATGCATTTTTTAAAAATTATAGAATAAATAAATATACCAAGAGAAATATATATAGATTTTATAGGTTGATTTTTATATTAACCTGCGAGTTTATAATGCCCTAGAAAATCGTGCTATGAAAGTCACACAAGCCGATAAGAAAAGGCCAAATTTACCCATTGTCAATTTTTTTTATTTTTCATATAATTGTTGAATTTTACATTATATTATTTTCCATTTACCTTTATATATACCGTAAAAAATATAATTTAAAAGTATAAAGTAATATGTTTTTCTTGAATATTATAACATGTAATTTGAGAAGGAAATATATGTTCCAACCCATTTACTTTTTTCAGTGATAAAATGTTTTGAAAAATTTCTAAAACATGTCTATATATCAAGAAAAATATCTGCAGAATATATGGGCCGATTTTCAATCTAATACTTTAGTTGGAAAATTCAATTTGAATGTAAATGCAATGTGGTCTCGTAGACCACATCTCCCCAGTTAAGTAGTAAAATTTAAGAATTTTGCAAAGATAATACTTACATTCCTGAGCTTATTCAATAAATTTGCCATTTCATTGTAGCCTTGAGCCAAAGCGCTTATTTCGGCAGTGATGCCATCCTAGAATTTGAAAAACATAATTGGAAAAACATAATTTGGAAAACATAACTCGGGGCAACAACAAGCAAAAAAAATATTTATATAGACCTTCTTTCATGCTTTTTAACTGTACATATTTTATCCCACACTTTTTTTTAACAGGTGTATATATATATATATATATATATATATATATATATATATATACCATCAAATAATGACAGATCAGAAAGAAAAAAAATAACCTAAAAACGTTACATTTAAAAGTATAAGCATATCCTAAAAATATATAACATAAATACAATATAATAACAAAAACACGTAACTAACGTAAAAACAATTTATTTGGATTGTATATCTCTATCTATACTCTATACTTATAATAAATGTGTGTGTGTGTGTTGGCACTCTACAGGCCAGACTGTTGGACCTACAGCTACCAAATTTGGTACCCGTATACCTTGGAGATCCGGAATGTGCACCTCGGAGCTCTTTTTTCGAATTTTTAATTAGAATTAATTAAAATTTAACCGAAATTTTGACGTTTTTCCGCTATAACTTCCAAAAATATGATCGCATAAACACGATTTTTACATCAATTTAAAGATTAAAAAATTAGCCTTCTAATGGTATCAGTGTTTTAGCGTATAACTCAAGCTTCTATTTTTAACGAATTTTTAAAGAAATATTTTAACCATGTTTTTTTAGCACGTGACTAGATAAAATAGAAGAATGACGGAAGTTCAAATAAAAAAAAAATATCATCCCAAAGTAAATCTAAAGAAATGCAGCTTTCAGCATGTGACTGGATAAAATAAAAGAAATATAAAATGTGATATTTTCTGTAAAAAATAAATGCAAAGCATAGGTTTCTACAATTGTTTGCAATATCTATATCATTAATTCCATTATCATTATCTTTTTTTTTCGGTAAACCTGATTGAATTTAGACAGGGTATGCATTGAAATCCCGACTTAATGGCACATTTATGTAATCGTTTGCAATATCTGTATCATTAATTTAATACTTTTTTTCCCGTTCTCGCTTTCTTTAAAAAAACATATTTAATATTTTGGCAACATCATCGAAATTTTTTTTAATATTTTGGAAGCATAACCGATGGTTCAAACTGACTGATTTATAAAATTAAAGAATATTACTAGGAAAAGGTGTACTTTTAGAACTTTCCGTCCATCATCTTAAAGAAAATATTAATTTCAGGTCAATCAATGCCCGGAATTACTTCAAGGCTAATGAATATGTGATTTAATTGAAAATTTTAGAACGCTTTATTCATGGCGAACCAGCTGGTCGCCAAAGGCGGCTAGTCCGAAATAAAACAAAACAGCCAATCAAGTCCGGTCAAATTCTTTTTATTTACGGATCGAGATGGAGATAACTGCAACAGTATTATACACATCATTTTTAAACTTTTAATTTAAATCAAAACACTGTTGTCAACCTTCACGCGCGAACTTTCGACGCCAGCTAGCGTAACGCAATGCAAATTAGAAATATTTTATTTCCTATGTTCTGTTCTCTTTTAATTTAAAAGTGCTGCAGAACGAATCCGAAAGATCGATTCATTTACAGCATTTGATTTTAAATTTATCACATACAAAGAAAATAAATAGAATCTTGTGAAATAATCGGTCGAAATTCTCCTAAGCCTAACCTCAACTCTGTTGGGAAAAAATACCCAGAGCCTTACTCATCTTTGGCGGGATTTGGAATCAGCTTTTTTGCTCGAAGGGTAGTTTTTAAGGAATAAAAAATGAACCCCTCAGTGAACCGGAATAAGATGTAGCCTATGTTCTATTCATGACTCTAATCCCTCTTCATGATAAACTTCATCCAAATTCCGTTCAGCCGCTCTGGCGTGATTGAGTAACAAACATCCATCCATCCACATTTATAATATTAGTATAGATATATTTAACTGACTAGAATTCGAATTTTGAATTTTGGATAATCTATTTATATGTGAATATACAACGAAGTTAAATTTCCAAGCAAATACTCGCTATCATGAATAAATTCCATGCTTTGAAATTGCAAATAAAGTAAACTTATTAAATTTTAATAAATTCAACGAAAACGGTTCTCACTCTACACAAAATGGTAATGCAGAAATCCTATTTTTCTTTGCTCACAAGTTATAGAATGTAATGTTGAATGAAATGAACCAAAATCTAAGAAACATTCTGAGATGCAAAGAAGTAATGGGTAAAAGTATGCTTTTAAATACATTTTTTTCTATGAATTCACTACTTAATTTTTCTGAGAACTATGAAACTATTAATGAAAAACTATTTCCCCAACAATTAAACTTTTGGTTCATTTCATTGCCCATATCATTTAAAACACACGTTGAAATTTTTATGTAAATACCTCTATTAGTTTTTGAGATATCATGTTAACGGCGGGGAATTTATAAGAAAATTAAAAGTTTTGAGAAAATTGTATTTAAAGACAAATTTTTGCAGAAAAATCTGTAACTCTGGATGATAGGTGAGGCCTTTCTTTTCCTAGAAATGATAAACTGTTTTGAAAAGAAAAAAGTCTGATCTACAAGATCTGAATTCACCTATGCGGTCGATAACCAGTGTTTTTAACGTAGTCGGATACCTTAATATATGACCCTATAAAGAAATTGACAATATTATGCATCGCTTGGATTTATCATACAAATCTTGTTACAGTTTACATGACGAATAAAGAATAGAAAAGGTGGAAAATACTGAATCCCTTCCATATACTGTTTACCTTTCTTCTTCTTTCTTTTTAAGTATCCGACTACGTTCGAAGGAAAAATTTCGAAAAATTGGATTTTTTAGAAACTACACCAAATTATGGTTTTTCGATATGTTGTCAATTATAAAACAAAATACTGTAAATAAAACGAAAATATTCGAAAATATTATGAGAAATAGGAAAATTTGTAGTAAATTTTAATGAAATTGAACAGAAACAGGTAACACACCGAATTGTAATGCAGCAATCCCATTTTTCTTCGTTCACAAGTTGTAGAATACAATGATGAATGAAATGAACCACAATCTTAGAGAAATCTTGAGATTCAAAGAAATTGTGGGCAAAAAATATGTGCATATATGCATTTTGTCGACAAATTGACAACTTAATTTTTGTAAAAACACCCTAAAATGAAAAAGTATTTCGCCAACACTTAAAATGTTAGCTGATTTTATTGCGCATGTTATTCAAAACATACGCTGGCATTTTTGTGTCAATACCTGCATTAATTTTTGAGATATCATGTTAACGGTGGGAAAGTTTTATGAAAATTAAAGTGTTGAGAAAATGGAATTCAAAGACAAATTTTAACTGAAAAATTTGTTACCCTGGATGATTGGTGAGGCCTTCCTTTTCCTAGACATATAAACTGTTTTGGAAAAGGAAAGAAATAATAATAATAAAAGAAAATTGCCAATGTGGTCGATAACCAGTGTTTTTAACGTAGTCGGATACGTTAACTAGAAGTTTTCTAAAATTGAAACCAGAAGTGTGCTATGCAGTTTGTTTTACGATTAAGATATCAAATTATGTCTCAGAACTTGGTAACCTCAGAATCAGTAACTCGAATAAGGCATAGTCTCAGAACTTGGTGACTTTGACTATAAAATAGATACTTCTGGAGACCTCCAGAATTTCAGCAACTGTGCCAGTAGGAATCGATAAACGCCTGATTGGTACAGAATCTTCTCTGCCCGCCTCCCGGGATCTATAAAAGTCTGGAAGTCAGTCGTGATCATGGAAAGAGTCAGTGACGAATAGTTGGATCAGTCCGGCAAAGCGTAAGCATTGTGGGAAGTTCAAGCATATGCTGAATTGAGCTGTGCGCCGCATTATGGTGTTTATTGTGGAAGGAGCATCGAGTCGTATTTGAAGTAGCCAATAGTGTAACAATGGATACAGCTAAAGCGGGAAGACCATGGAGAATTGCAGACGCTTGGAGAGAACGTAGGATGAAGCTTCACAGATTCCCTTCTCTGGTCGCTTTGCGTTCTGTGGTTGTTATTACTACCGATTACTATTTGTGGGCTTCCGTTTGGTGTGGTGTGTTGCTGTGTATTACGTGTGCTCGTCTTGGTTGTATATGTGTCGTCTTTGTATTAGTGTCTTCCTGATCAATAAACATAGTCGTTTGTTAATAAAGGACTGTTTATTTCATCGACTAACAAATCAGCGGAAAAATCCATGCTTTCCCCAATAATATTGTCACATAGATAGAACTCGAGAAGACACAGAAAGTAGAGTGAAATCCATTTATTAGTTCAACTCTGAACTGACAAGACTGTGACTGAGAGATCTTTAGCTTTCATACAAGGAGGGAAAGTTCCAGAATACCTTTCTGGAGACAGTCCAGAGCACTTATCCGGCAGAATGAAAGAAAGGTCCAGAATCTTCTGAAACACGAAATAAAGGAAAAACAAATTTTATATCTACTGGGATTCGAACACATGATCTCCTGACTATGAGTTCAGCGTCATAACCATTCAGCTATGCAGACACGGCAATGTTTCGTTTCAATGCGATATTATATTTAAATGTGACATTTAGAGAAAAAGAATAATGTTCTATTTTTTTTTCAACTATCCTATACTGCATACTTTTTACATTTATTTGCTATTGATTTTTTTAATTATTACTAATTGTATTTAAATATTAATTTCGGCAATTTAAATATTATTTACATAATATATAAATAATTTATAATTTATATTATTATATACATATGTGGTGCCAGATGTATCACTTCCCGCCATTCAGTGACGCCTGTGACCTCACTTTCCGCCATTAAGCAGCCTTCTGGCGGAGAAAACGTGAGCAAAGTGTAGTTCATGTCTGGACGAGGCAAAAGGATGACGACGAACTAAAATCGCCGAAGACGTAAGTGTAAAGACGGAAGACGAAATGACGAAGTATTGTTAAAAGACGAACTTGTATGTCAATAGACGGACTTTGTCATCCATTCCATCCTGTAAATGAGTCATCACCATTTGTTCATCATCAATCTAACTTCATTGTTTGTACAATACTTTCATATTTTCAATTTGCATGCAAGTGGTAATTTGTTAATAGGTGTTTTACACCAAACATTTTGGACATTAAATGTTAAAAGAATAGTTAAGAAATATGCCTTAAATTGTGTTTTATGTTGTAGATTCAGAAGTAATATGCCAAGATAAAAAAAAATGGGAGATCATCCTGAGGGACAAGTGATTCTCAATAGACCATTTTTTGTGTATGGTATTGATTACGCAAGTTCAATTTTTATATTGAAGCACCGAGGTAGAGGAACTAAAACAATAAAAGGTTATATTGTTGTATTTGTTTGCTTTCTTACGAAGGCTTTAAATTTAGAATTAGTATATTACCTGTGCATCAAGAATGACTTCTTGATGGGTGGGAGTATGTTTATGGGATTTTATTATTTTTGATTTAATTAATTATTTTGTTCGTGTCTTTTTTTAATCTTTGTATAATTGTTCATATGTATAAATGAATATTGAATATAGATGGCGCAGTTTACCCCAATCCTTAAGTATGCTTGGAATGTGAGGGGAGAGCTGTTGAGATTTTTGTAAACAACAAGATCCGGTGTTGTTGAAAGTGGTGCATGCAGGCACCCGCTCGCTCTACGTTAGCGGCAAAAAAGTATTATTTGTTCGCTCGTTGTTAGCGGCATTTTCTATATTTCCATATATATATTATGTGTTTCCTTATATATCTGTGATCGTCGTCCATGTTTTGTATATATATATTTGTGTGTGTGTGTGAAAATAAACGAGAAAAAGTAAAGAAGATTTTTTCCTTGGATCAAATACACACACAATCCAGAGCTAATTATAGTACGTCTAAACATATATATGTTTAAGACGTATATGTATAGCGCTGGTTTGTGTGTGTATTTAATCCAAGGAAAAATTCTTCTTTACTTTTTCTCGTTTATTTTCACACACACACACACAAATATATATATACAAAACATGGACGACGATCACAGATATATAAGGAAACACATAATATATATATTGAAATATAGAAAGTGCCGCTAACAACGAGCGAACAATTAATATCTTTTGCCGCTAACGGAGAGCGAGCTGGGTGCTTGCTTGCACCAGTTACAACAACACCGGATCTTGTTGTTTACAAAAATCTCAACAGCTCTCCCCTCACATTCCAAGCATACTTAAGGGTTGGGGTAAACTGCGCCATCTATATTCAATATTCATTTATACATATGAACAATTATACAAAGATTAAAAAAAGACACGAACAAAATAATTAATTAAATCAAAAATAATAAAATCCCATAAACAATTGTCATCCATTAAATTCTGAAGTATCATCTGGACTCGTTATTGCTTGGCCCTCACGACATCCCACATATATGATAATAATATATATTATAATATATAAATATTATTATAATTTATGTAATAATATATATAATAATAATCCCCTGCATTGAAAAGGACCGAATTATTGAATCGAGTGAAATGAAAAAATTGCTCTTGCAACCCTTTATTCATCATTTCAGTTGCCTACATTTATAAAAACTTATTAACGCATTTTCTTTTTAAAACAACTTCCGACAAAAAAATAGAAAAATGAAACGTTTTCTTTTCCGTTAAAAGTCACAAGCTCACCTTGTTTCTTAGCTCCACGTCACAGCCAGCCAAGCACAGGCACCTCACCAGTTCCATGTGTCCACTTCTTGAAGCTAAATGCAGAGGGTACTGGCCCAGCTAAAAGTGAAAAAGAATCCACTTTTTTTCACTAATATAATTCGTGTTAATTATCATAATATTACAATTGCAGTTTTTTTTAAAATTAGATAAACAATGTAAATTCATTATGATATATTTTACTACTTTAAAGTTTATTCTTCATGAAAATAATTGTATCATATTGAAGATAAATGAGCTAGAAAATTGAGGTAAATGAGCTATAAAAATAAATATGAGATATATGAGCTACAAACGTAATTTTGTGTCAAATTTTCCTTCCAGACGGTTAAGAAAACTGAGACTAAATTAATAATTGAGATAAATGAGCTAAAAAAATAAAATTCTACAGCTCATCTGTTTTAAAACAACTTTTATATTACTATATGTAATTTCAGATTTATAAGCATTAAAATATGTTTAAATAATGCTTATATTCGAATGAGGCCGGGGTGGTCTTAAAATGTGTTTCAATAACGCTACTATGTGAATGAGGTCGGGGTAGCTTGGTTGGTAGGAAGTTGGATTGGCATCCCTTGGGTTCCCGGTAGAAGATCTTCGTGTGTCGTGATGGCTGGTGAACGTTCAAATCTGTCGTGGTCAGAAAGTCCTCCATGTCGAGAGTAATACATTGGGGATACTGGTTCAGACGGGATAATTCACTGATCCCTGTCTAAATTACGATCTGGGGATGAACGAATGTATGAATGAGGTCTACGCCGTAAAAAGGATTGTGTGTGCGTGTAGCTAAGTCGTATTCTCGGCCCTAAATGGCACTACTGTAAAAACAAGAGACGCTCACTCGGCTTAAATCGTTGACTGTCAGTGGGCTTGCAAAGTATCATAAGTCACAACACAGAAACATGTAAGCACCATAACTTTAAAATGCGATGTCTCAAATTTATAGTGTCAAATTTTCCTTCCGATCGGTTGAGAAAACTTAGTCTAGAACACAAATTCGATCTTCGTGTCAGGGTTTAATCTTCAAGCATTATACGATAGTTCCAATAAAAAGGCTAAATTCACTCCAAAGGCTAATATTTCATAACTGTTGTGCGCCCATCTAAGACCATCTATCCCTATGATAACACTTTTGTTACAATATGCGAAAACGTTTATATGAGACCAATGGGGTCATTTTTTACTGTGGGGTCATTTTTTACCAATGGGGTTTATATACTGCAGTTTATTATCCCGAGAGAACAGCAGAATTTGTCAATACGTTTTGTTTTATCACGGTTTCACTGGGCCTGGAGGAAATGAAAGGAAATATTCAGATTTGATTGGCAGTTTGCCAAGTTTTGTTGGTTTCACGATTCTTTCGACTGGACAGCGATAGGGGGCATTTCTTTATTTCTTCAGTTGCGCCATCAAGGGCCAAGTGTACGAATTTGCCACTCACGTGTGATTCATCCGCTTGCGCAGCCCCGTTTTACAGGGGTACATTCACACTACTCACAGATAGAGGAAGAGCGACCCAAGATGACCGGGAAGACGAGCTACTCCTGTGCCAAGATGCCGGCAGTATTAGTTTGTAATTGCTCCTATTGTGTAAAAAATAATAAATTGATATTTGTAACAGAAACAGACATTTTGAATGGACTTACCTTATTTGGAATTTCCACTTTGCATCCGAAAGCGCACAGCGTTTGCGCCATAGAAAGCAACCCTTCCCTTGAAACAATATGGATTGGAGCCTCACCTATCTGCAAAGAGATTTCAGAACGATGATAAATATTTTATATTAAAATTAAAATAAATTCTTCAGTAAAATCGAAAAGCGAAGACTAATTACTATATCGTATACTTCATAAATAGTTTAGTTTAGTTAAGTTATATTGCTGCATAAAGATTTACCACGAGCTCAGTGGCCGAATGGTCAAAGCACGCGATTTAAACCCAGAGTTTGCGGGTTCGAGGTTCGCCATGGCTGTTATATCCAAAGCTTGGGTTTTTAGTTTGTTTCCTTATGTTTTCCAACATTCAAGACCTTTCTTTGTTATGTACATTAGTCGTTTCTCGAATATTCTGTAATTGTATAAAAGCCGATACCCACTCGTCGTGGGCAACTTCTCCACCTTGTAAAGTTGCAAGTCTCTACTTTCCTTCAATAAACTTGTTTGTCAGTTTAAAGCGGACGGTGCGTGTATTTGAATCTTCGTGACATCATTAACGTCCCATTGTAAAGCAACACTAGGATTTATTTGGGACGGATCTCGTCATTTTGAACCACGGTGAGATAACACCTGAACAGGCGCCCCCCTCTCCATACCACACCAGTGAGAGAACGTTAAAACCCCGACAGATTTAAAGTGCAAGAGACCCCTTCTCACGGCGGTTCTTCGTTGGAATCGAGTCACGAACCTGAGAACCGCCGATTCCGAAGGCGAGACCTTACTACCAGGCCACAGCGGTTTTTATAAATAGAAAGGACAGAGAACGTCACAACCTTCGAACCCAAGATTTTGAGGAATTTCCACCTTTTAGACTTTCCTGAGTTGAAAAGCATATTTTTGGAAAATATCTGTCTGTCTGTCTGTGACAGATATAACGATTTCAGCAAGACGGCTGAAATTAGGTATACGGTCGTTGCACTAAATTTAGAGATTTATATCAAATTTTGAGAAAAATCGATTCAAATGAATTTCGTCTGTCCGGCTGTTCAAGTATAAGTTAAAGCCGCGATGGCCTGGTGGTATGGTCTCGGCTTCGGAACTGGAGGTTTACAGGTTCGAGTCCCGATTCCGCTGAAGAACCGCCATGTAAGCAGGTCTGATGCGGTCAAAAGTCCTCCCGCTGGTGTGGTGTGGAAATTTAGAGAGGGGAGTGCCAGTTCAGGTGTCGTCCTCGTCGTCTGACCGTGGCTCAAAAGTACGAGGTCAGCTCAAGTGTTGCTTAAAAGCGGGGCGTTAATATAACTAAACTAAACGAGTCATTGAATATTTATTTCCTTTGGGCTCCTCATTTTTTCATCTTACTTCATATATTTATCAATGATAAGTCTTTTGTTTTTGAATTTAATTAAAGTGCGCACTCACGTTATCTACGGTATCTATGTTACAGCCGTATTGCAGTAGCATGCTGGCAATGGCAGAGTGGTGTCTTCTCAGAGCCCAATGCAGAGCGGTGCATCCGTGCTGAAAATAAGACATGATTGAAAAATTGATCTTATGCAAAATATATTGAATCAAAATAATAAAAAGTTTGCTTATTCCGGTCACATGATTATTAGATAGTTATTTCTCTTTTTTTATTTTAAATTTTTATTATTCATTCCATTTTTTAAATAAAAGTATGTAAAATTATTATAGCATGTATCTTTTGACTAAATATTTATTGATTTTATCTATGCGTTTAAAAAAATGATGATTTTCTCAATTGTTTTTGATTGACTAGAATGGCATAATAAAAATCAAGATATATGATTTTTAGAGTAGTTCATTGAAAAGAATATGATAGGTCCCAACACGTTTTTATTTGACTTGGTTTACTTCATGTTTATAAAGAGAGAATGTTATAATATATTTTTGATTTTTCCTTTTTTAATATTTTGAAGTTTTATACATGGTTATATTATTGATGAGAGTGCAAAGCTTCAATATTTATAACATTTAATTATGTACTAATACATTAAATCAATTCAATTTTGAATTTATAAATGTGGCGCCATCTGCTAGTGAATTAGGAAGCGAGGATTTTATGATTAGGTTATATTTAGAATAAAGAATTGTAAACTAATAAAAAAAGTGTTTAATTAAGCCTGACCCCATCAATAATTCTACATTTTAACTCATTAGTAAAAACGTGTTTTTAAATCTATTTTTATTAAAAAAATATCTCTTAGTATGTAAAATTAATATTTTCCTAGTTTTAAAGAACAACAATTCCAGGATTGTTTTTATTCATTTTATAAATATAATTTTTAAAATTTTCTTTTCTTTTAACGTTTTAATCAAAACGAAAGCAAACGGAAATCAATTTTCCAAATGTTAGTAAAGAACTTTGAAATATATCCAAATTAAATTTATATTCATCTGATTAACATTTTCACACTAATTTGGTTTTATTAACACTATTAATTACTTAATTTATTACGTCATAAATACACTGACTTATTTCCAAACTTATCAAATAAATTAAAACATCAATGTAACCCAATATAAACAGATAATACAGGAATTATAATCAAACAAGATAACATAGAAAATTGAACAGTTATGTAGTGATTCAGATAATTGCATGCATCCAAGATATAATATTATCAAACTTGTTTCAGAATTTTAATGCCATTAATTTTACAATAGCATCAAAACTAGCCCTGTAATGTGTTTTTTAACTTCTGACTCACAATATATTACAATGCGCGTCCGAGTATCCCTCCTAATGTGGCGGCAAGGTGGGCAATAAAAAAGATGGATAAGCCAGTGTTGTTTGAATTCATTTCTTTGCACACCAATACCATCAAACAAAGTTTCTAAGTCAAGGTCGGGTCAAGGTAAAATATATGTATGTTTGGTCTACTGCCACTTGATCATGCCAAGCCGAATGAGCGCTTCCCTTTCGAATGAAGGCAGAAGTGTACGTCTTTTGTTGTTGACGAGCATCGTTAAGATGAAAGGACGATTTTGCTCGAACACACAATGAAACAATCCTTTTTAGGGGGTGGTCGAACTGATCCATCCATCAGCAAGTCAGGAATCAGATCCAAATCAGAGACCGACTCAGTATCCCCAGAGGTACATTTCGTTACGTGAACTTGGAGGACTTTGCAGTCACGACCTATTGAACGTGCCCCCAACTGCCATTAGCCGATGCTGGTGTAAAAATGCATTAAAGAGAAAGTAAGTTAATTGTTCGCATTTTTATATAAATTCGGTAACGTCTAGTTTAAATACTGGAAACATTATGATAAAAAAAAACTAAGGCCGGAGAGTAAGGAATCCCCTAAATCGCGAACCAGATACTCGGGAGCTTACTGCACATAAATAATTTATGAAATAACGGTTTTTTTTTTAATAATTCGGTAAACCTCACCTTGTCTGTCATGTCCGGATTAGCACCGCCTCCTTCGATGATACTTCGAACGACCTCCAGATGACCTCTCATCGCAGCTAGATGCAAAGCCGTTTCGCCATCCTAAATTGCACGTATAAGAAAAAAAAAAAAGGAAATAGATTTCACATGGTGATCCAAAACTCTTGAGATAATTTGAAAAACTTCAATACAAACGATTTATAAGATGCACCCAAATTTCTTACTACTGATAGCGATGAGATACAAATATAAATATCTGTAATTGCGATATTTATATCGATAATCGATTTCCTAAAATTAAAAGAAAATGACACGTTAGACAAACTAGCCGATTTTAACGTTATTGAAATATGTTATCGAAAATGCGCTTAAGGTATACGACTACAAAAAAAGGCGGGTTATCGGCCACATTGGCAATTTTAAAAAAATTCTTATTACTTCTTGTAGTTCCCTCTTTCCAAAACGGTTCATCTTTTCTAGGAAAAGATGAACCTCACCTATCATCCAGGGTCACCTATTTTTTTTCATCTAAAATTTGCCTTTCACTTCCATTTTCTTAAAACTTTAATTTCATAAAAATTCTCTATCGTTAACATGGCAGAACAAAAAATAATAGAGATATTTACGTAAAAAATTCAGCGTGTGTTTTAAATAATATGAGCCATGAAATGAACCAAAAGTTGTATTGCTGATGAAATATCTTTTCATTTATAGATGTTTTCAGAAAATGAAGTTGCAAATTTATAGAAAAAAAAATGCACATATACGTATATTTTTACCCATCACTTCTTTGCTTCCCAGAATTTTTCTTATATTTTGGTTCATTTCATTCATCATTGTGTTCTATAACTTGTGTGAAAAATAGGATTGCTGCTTACCATTTTGGGTAGAGTGGCACCCCGTTTTGGTTAAAGTTTAATAAAATTTACTACAAATTTTCCCATTTCTCAAAATATATTATATTTTCAAATAATTTTTTTTTGTTTTTATAGTGTTTAATTAATTGACAATACATCTAAAGACCATAAATAATTTCTAAAAAATCCATTTTTTCGATTTTTTTTCTTTTGTTGAACGTGGTCTTATACTCTAAAAACAGTGTAATTTCTGCAAGTAAATGATGGCATTAAGGTATCCGAACATTTAAAAAAAAAATAAAAAACAGGTTGTAGACATATTTTAACCATATTTCTGGGTTTAAGACAGATCGAAATTAGAAATAAGATGTTAATATTTAAAATAAATATTAAAACTTTTTGAAAATTGGCATTTAGTGGCATACATTGAAGCAAATTCTTATAAAACTTCAAATTGTCTTCACCAAAAACTATTATTCTCATCACAGGTTCGATCCTTGGCGAAATTTAACCTACACATTGGTACAATTCCACCAACACCACGGCCACATGAAAAAGGACAAAATTTGGTAAGCAGATTTATAGCGAAGATACCTATCAAATTTTGTTCCAAATCCAACAATATAGATTGTACTTTTGGAAGTTAACTCAAAAACGCAATGGCTTAAATATTACAATTCTTTTAGCGAATTTCTCACTTAAGTTATAGTTACGTGTCACATCTTTTATTTCAATCAACTGTGATAAACGCTTCTAAAACATAAATGCTCCAATTATCCTAGTCATCTATACTTATAATGAAGCTCAATGTGTGTGTGTGTGTGCGTGTGTGTGTGTGTTGACACTCTACAGGCCAGACCATTGGGCCTACAACTACCAAATTTGGTACATGTATACCTTGGAGGTCGGGAATGTGCACCTCGGAGCCCTTTTTTTTTTTGAATTTTTAATTAGAATTTGAATTAATTAAAATTTAAGCGAAATTTCGACGTTTTCCCGCTATAACTTCCAAAAATATTATTGCACAAACATGGTTTTTACACCAATTTAAAGATTAAAAAATTAGCTTTCTAATGATATCAGTGTTTTAATGTATAACTTAAGCCTCTATTTTTAACGAATTTTTAAAGAAATATTTTAACTGTTTTTTTAGCACGTGACTGGATAAAATAAAAGAATGACGGAAGTTCAAATAAATAGTGAAAAAAAAAAAAACTATCATCGCAAATCAAGTCTAAAGAAATGCAACTTTTAGCACGTGACTGGATAAAATAAAAGAAACATAAAATGTGATATTTTCTAAAAAAATAAATGCAAAGCAAAGGTTTCTATAATGGTTTGCAATATCTAAATCATTTATTCAAAAAATCTTCTTTATTTATGGTAAACCTGATTGAATTTGGACAGATATGCATTGGAATCCCGACTTAATGACATATTTCTATAATCGTTTGCAATATCTGTGTCATTAATTCAATATTTTTTTTCCATTATAAAATGTGATAGTTTCTAAAAAAAATAGATGCAAAGCCAAAGTTTCTATAATCGTTTGCAATATATAAATCATTTATTCAATAATTTTTTTTTCCTTTTTCGCTTTCTTTAAAAAACATATTTAATATTTTGCCAACATCACGGAAAAAAAACATTTTCGATTTCAGGCCAATCAATGACCGGAATTACTTCAAGGTTAATGAATATGTGACTTAATTGAAAATTTTAGAACGCATTACTCATGGCGAACCAGCTGGTCGCCAAATGCGGCTAGTATTCAATAAAGAACTAGATTCAATCGGTCGCTACGCTGTCAGAACCGTATATTTCCTTTCCTTACCCTATTTCCTGTATGGAGGAAAATTGAGCATCATCATTGGTTCCCACCGCCATCCACTCTGTGACGAAAGTGTGATGTCATTATAAACGAACTTCGAAATAGTTTTGATTCGAATTGTTGGTGGTATTTTTTTTTTTTTTTTGCCATAAAAAATCAGCGTGTATAGTTGGTTAAAATCGACCAACGCATTTTGGAGAAGTGGGATAGAGATGTATAGACACGATTTCGATTTAATACATAGTAAAATGCATCTTTATTTAAATAACAAAAAAACTATTTTAAATATTATTCAATGAAAAATATAGATGGCAAACACCAACGCATGCGTAACTAATATACATAACAATATCGCAAATAATTAAATCGAGTTCATTCAGTTTATGCGATCTAGTTCCCTTTCCCTACCCTATTTCATGTATGGAGGAAAATCGAGCAACATCATTGGTTGTTGGCATCAAATCCAAGTTTTCGCAGTTGGCATCAAATCAAATCCATAATAGACATCAAATACAAGTCGGATCCGAACGACAGCAAACATGACGTCACACTCTCGTCACAGAGTGGGTGGCGATGTGAACCAATGATGTTGCTCGATTTTCCTCCATACATGAAACAGGGTAGGGAAAGGGGATATGCCTTCAGACGATGCAATGTACCACTCCTGGAAATTTCTATTAGATATGAACGAAATATTTTACACTGAAATCTAAAAGAATTGGAAATGGTGAAGTATTCAGAAGGAAAGGAACAGCTCACCTCGTTGATCTGATTGACATCGGTGCAGTGTTGGCACAGATATTCTACAGTCTTCGCGTGACCTTGCTTTGCTGCCAGATGCAAAGGTGTGTCTCCGGCCTGATTTAGAGCAACAAGTTTCAATTAATATTAGTTCTTTTTTTTAAATTAATATTAAACATTTTAGCTCAAAATTCAGACTATACTAGTGAAACTTCTCATTGTAATTTTTTTCTGTCATTTATCTGAACTAACAAATACCATACAGGCATCCTGGTTTAAGAAAACAGCTTTTTTTTCACTCGACTGATTTTGAGATGGTAAAATACCATTGCTTTTCTGAATGCCAGTGATTATGAAACATTGGTCATGTGAAAACAGGATGGTTTTTCTGTTGGAAATGATACCACGTGACTTAAAAAAATAATGTTCTCTCATGATAACTTGAAATTTACAATAGAAGATTAAAATTTCTTTTATTTTTTATTGTGAAACATAATAGGAATCTCGGCAGAAAAACGGCATCAAATATTACGAAAAAAGAATATTATTATTCCACATCTTTACATAGCAAATGCTTAATCATTCCTTTTCTGCAATAATTGATGGCATGCATCATTTCTGTTTTGCAATAATTGACTGAATGCATCATTATTATTTTTTGCACTAATTAAATGCACGCATCATTTCTTTGCGCATTAGTTGACTGCACGCAACATTTCTTTGTGCAACAATTGACTGCACGCATCATTTCTTCAATTGTCAGGTATGTTGTTTTATAGAACAAAATAAATAATAATAAATATGAAAAAATGAAATCTATGACCGCAACTTTCAAGTGATCATGTGAATATATTATTATTATTTATGTCATTATTTGTCTAAATTATTTTAAATCATTAACCATTTGAAACAGGTCACGAGACTTCTTTATTGGTATCTATCCACACACACACACATATATATTTCTTTTTTTTAACAGGCAAACAAAATTTTGAGCTCGGCTGATTGTGGGAAAAAAAAAGCTATTTTTAATACATCGACGCATACGTAATCTGATATCTCATGATTGTTTCAAACCTGTTTAAACTTCTTTATGATTTGAATGAATTAAGAGAGTTCTTAAGAATTCAGAGAATGAATAATTTGGAAATCAAGTCGGAACTTTAGTGTTCGATAAATTGCGAAATGTGGCAACCTTTTGTATTATTTTCTAATAACTCTAAAAGCAAAAAAATTTATGCCTCAAAAGCGCCAATTTGATAAATCGAAAATTTGTTACCTACGCATTTTGAGGCTTTAGAAACCTCAAAAGCGATAAATCACCATTTTGTTACCTACTCGTTTTGAAGCTTCAGAAACCGCAAACACGCACGATACATCACCAATTTGTTGCCTATACATTTTGAGGCTTCGGAAACCCTCAGACGAGATAAATCTCCAATTTGTTGCCTGCGCGTTTTGAGGCTTCAAAAAACCTCAAACCAAAACATCATGTTCTCACGTGATAATAATTACAACAATCCTTATTAAAAAAAATCGTAATAAATAATCATCACAAAAAATAATTGAAGTTTTTTTTTTCATTTTACGTTATCTTTATTTCAAGTGGTAATAAATAATTAACATTTTTTTACGGTTTATTTTCTCAGTCACTTAACAGGTCTTCTACCCATAGGCAGATTATAAAGAAGAGCAAAAATTTGTGTATGGAAATGAATAACTTACAAAGGAATTTGTGTATGGGAATGAGTCACTCACACCTAATTCATTTCTCTTAAGAATTGCATGGATAATAAATTTAATAAAAGTTCGAGTTTTGGGTATTAAATTGTACTCGAGCCAATTCTCTTTGTTTGTGTTTTGGGCAGAAAACGCCGATCGTGCCGTTGCTAGGATACGCAGTTATCTGTCATAAATGACCGAGTCCACAAAAACTGAGTACGGAAAAATATGTTGTTACATTGCTTTTTAAGCTCTGGTAAAAGGTAATGTCAAAATAAGAAAAGGTAATTTACCAGAGGTTAAAAGGTAATGTCACACTCAAAGTTCAAAAACAACTGGTAATATCCAATGGTTTCTTTTTTATTGGATTTATTATTTCTTACATTAACCTCTGTTAAATTACCTTTCTTATTTTCTGAACATATTTTGCTACTTTTCGATTACCGCTGGAAATCGCGGGATGGACAGACTTTTGATACTTTTGAGTTACCCC
>JAPMOQ010007429.1:0-10634 GCA_026543055.1 Argiope trifasciata | reverse complement strand
TTTTTTTTTCTCTTTCTGAATGGGAGTATCCAACCCTAGAAATCCTTTGTTCACTTTCCTTGTATGAATGGAAATATTCATCTCTTGCGTATATTAAATTAAGCAGAAACTTTTGCCTGTGGAATATAATTTAATAAGATCTTTTATGGAGGTTATTTTAGAAAAAAATGCATCCTCTCCATGTATTATTTAGAAAATTAATGCTACTGGTGTTGCAGCAAATATAGATTAGTAGGTTGAAAAGGAATTTTCGTAATTCAGTTATGAAGTTTTTTTTTTCTTTCTGGAATCTTTTGTGGTGTTAACTGTTTCCAACATAATGAGTTTTACAAAAATGATTATCAAAAATTGCAACAAGCTGAAAAGTTTTTATTTTCTCAATTCAAAGCAGAACTTCTAAACAATAAAAAATTCTTAAAATCCTTTTTTTAAATAAATAACTAAAAACATATGTATTTGCTGCTTTAAATGTTTCGTAAAAATTTTCTATATTCGAAATCTCGAGTAATTTTTTTCTTGCAAATTCAAACTAAATCTTTCTCTGATATAAAGTTTAAAGTCTTCTTTCAGTTAGTGAAATGTTATACCTTTAAATCAAAGTACAAGCTGAAATTCTGAAAATCATTTTACATATATATTACTGGACATTTAGCTATTTTTTCTACCCCAGACTCATTTGTAATATTAAGTATCTTTGAGAATCAAAACAATTTGATTTAATCTAACATCCATAAAATACTTTTGAAAATATTCTTACAGACTGATAAATTAGTATTCATTAAATGAGTTTTTGATTTTCATGATAGTAATTAAAATATATGATCACGTAATTTATGTGTATTAATAATATTTTTCAAAAAATAAAGCCTTATAATGGTATTATTTTTTAAAAAAACGTTCAAATGTCTTTGAATAAATATTATTTATGATCATTGTGTGAAGCTTTGAATCTAATTTTATACTTGTTTTCACTTTTGACTAGAAAGAAAAAAAAGCGTTTTCCTTACGATGTTTTTCAATATTAATTAAAGGAATTTTTATACTTATTTATTTTATTTTTATTAGAATAATTTTTTAACTTTGATTCTGTAACGGCATGAAACGGTATTTCATTAATTATTTCATAAACTATTATAGTTTTATAGTTTATTTATCATTCATAAGGGACATAAAATATCTTATTTAGAGGCATTTTTTTTTTAACCAGAAGCTGCTTGGATGTAAAAGTTTTTTTTAATGATATTTATAAATGTTTCTTTTTTTTATATTTTTAATCCATGCATAAGCATGTTTTATCCTTTAACATTTTTATAAAGGAAAAAAATATATATTTTGTATGCTTTTAATAGCATTTTTCTTTTTTCACAGTATTATTTAATAAATTTCATTTAGGCATTTTATTATCAATTCTACATTGAAACACTGATTAAAAGATATAAAATTGCTGCTGAATTGATTTTACAATTTTTTTTAACTTAACTTTTGTGAACTGTTAACTTTAATCACAAGTTGTAATTATTTCAAAAATCTATTACTTAGAATATTTATAGTCTTTAAAAAATTTATCCCAAGTAAAATCTTTAAAAGATATTATGTTATCAGCTAAAACAAAGAAATATTTATTGTTATTAGTGGTTTAACTATAAAATCCCCAAATGCAAATCAACATTTCATTAAAAAAATTTATAAAAAATTTATAATATCCAGATTTAAATATTGAAGTAACAATGGAATAAAAAGTACATCCTAGTTCTTCTGCATGCAAGTAAAGCTTAGATCACATACTTTATTAATAATTGTAAGAATATTTTATTTTAACTAAGCCCCTGTATATGAAAGTCTAACTTAATTTCATATCAATGGAAAATCATGGTACTAAAGAAAAGGTTCAAATGACTGATGGTCTCAAATTAATCTAAATCGATAGATCATTAAGTGATATTTTTTTGTATAATAAGTAGAGAATGTTCCCACTCTCGGCTTTCTTTCTTAAATTATTCTTTTGATCAATATTTGCATTTATTAATTCAAACAAATGAATTAGCCAGCAACAAAAGTCAATTTGCTTCTAATTAAATTTAGTTTCTGAGAAAAACATTTAATAAATGGAACCATTAGAATATCTATTTTCCACCCATAACTTCTATCTATTTTTAAAGTAATTTCATTTATATAATTAAAAAATCTAAAGCATTGTCATTTTTATATTTGCAAAATAAGAATTGTTTCTTTGTCGAAAGTTAAGAAAGTATTAGTTTCTGCCGGGTTAAAAAGAAATATTTCTTTTGTGTATGGTCTGATAAACTGAGAGCCATGGTCAATTCGTTAAAAGTCCTAAAGAGAAGAGCAACGTTTTTTCCGTATTGTTACTTTCTCCCCGGAGAATCTTTCAATTGTTTGATCAGCAGAATGTGGATTCATTTTTTCGACATTTTTTTACCAGCCACTCTCGGCTTTCTATTATTTCATTCAGCCCTAAGAGAGAGTTCCCTCTTAAAGATAAAAGAATCGATCTCCTGAAATGTTTCAACGTACACTGTTACTGCGTCCGTTTTGGGAATTGTTATCAATGAAAAGTATTAAAGAAAAATGAGAAATTTCGTTCTGAATCTTAAGAAATGGTGTATAATGAATGATTTATTCTATCTTTTTGTCTTTTTTTAAATCTATATATCTTAATTAATCAAAAAAGTCATTAATTAAAAGTTGAGGGTGTAAAACTTTGAAAAAAGTATCTGGAAGTATATTGTAGATATAAAATAATAAAAGCATTAACTAAAAAGAAGAATGTTGTTGTAGTTTCTCAAATTATTTGGAAAAAAGTTTGAAAATTCAAATTTCTTACCTTAAGTCAATTTCTTATATATGAAACTAATTCTTTAGAATTATTTTTTCAAAATCTGTGACAATATCATTTTACATGTTTTAATAATTTCTATAAATGGTTAAATAACCTGTAATTTTTTTTAATATAAGCTAACAGATACAGACATTTGATTCAATTCATTTGAATTTGGTCTAGTTAATTACAACCAAATTACTGATATATTTAAGCTTTTATTACCTCTGTTAAGACATAAGTAGAGTTTATAAGAGTCTTATAATTAAAACTTTGTAAAAGCCTGAGAGTCAACCCTAATTTTTAAAATCATCATTCACTGAAACAGAAAAGCCCTCCCTGCTTCAGAAAATGTAACTTCTTTTTCTAAATAGCAAACAAAACAATTCCAAATAAAGCAATCTATTTTTATCTCACCATATGCTGAAGCCCTTAAATCAATATTTTATATTATATTACTCAAAAAAAGGGAATATATATAATGATTATACCCAATCCCTTTCTCACTGATTTGTAAAAGAAAAGTTTTCTAATTTGATATATGTTCTTTGTAATTGAATGAAGGAAACATTAAACTTCCCTTTCATTTTTAGTGAGAAATGGAAATTTTGTAAATAATCCCGATTTCATTTCTTAAAAATTGCACAACTTTTTGAGTATAATAGAACAATAGAAATTGCAATTAGATTAGTTTATGGTGCACTTACGTATGTCATCTGAATTCTTTTGCTAAGTTCTGTTAAACAATATTGTAATTCCTTGAGTGTGTATAATAAAAAAGAGAAATTCGTTCACAGATTATAATCTTCAGTTCTTTCAAGGTGTTGTTCATACATTCTTTATGGAAATAAATACCTTCCTCTAGACTGACTATAATATAACTTTATTACCTTTGCTTCCAAACAGCAAACAAACTGGCAGCATCCGTCAATCCTTTCAGTCAATATTTTGGTTTGAAAGTTCGTTTTGTTTTACATATCAAATATATTTTATGGAAAAAGAATTTTTTATTTCATTTTATTTCCAAATAAAGCTTTCTTTTCAAGAACAAGAAAAAGAGCTTGTTTCAGTTTACCTGCTGTCAAGAATGCTTTGAAGTAAAAACCAGGAATATCTTCTTAAAGCTCACAATTTTTAAGGAAATGCAAAATTAATATGTTAAAGGTATCATTGAAAAATTAACTTATATTTCTATGGTAAAATATTTCGAAATAATAATAATTCTTGTTGTGTCTTTGCATACGAATTTGAAAGACATTCAAAGTAAAAACACAAGGAAGGAGGTATTCCAATTCTTATATTATTCATTTGTTGCTAACTTTACTGCAAATAAATGAAGATTCTGCCTTAAAAGCAGAAGTACTGGACTTTCTTCACAATTTTAGCTTGGAAATGAAAGACATAAATCGTAAATAGACTAAAAACTAATCATAAAATTTATCACGACATTGAAACTGTAGTATAAATGTGTTGAATGTAATATAAATGTTTTGATGCTTGTTTTATTACCACACTGCATTCGGATTAAATATGATTGATTGGACTACCACGACAGCAACTTTGGCGGAAACTATGATTAAGCTCTAAAGGTCTTCACCGGCCTCGGTGCAAGCCTTCCTGTGTGAAGCATGTTCCATCATCGGTAGAAGGTAATCGACGCTTACCATCTCTATTAAAGTGGCGGGAGCCAACCAATCCGGAAGCTCATTCCGCATCCTCATTTCTGAAATGCTCTCTTTAAAAATGTTACTTTGATTTAAAATTCATCTCTATTATAAATTTATCTCTTATTTGTTCTATAACATTCTGAAATTGTAATATAAATATCATGAATATAATATTAGTTATATACCAGTAAAACAAATAAGATATAACATGTTTTATTCGACTTTCTTAAATTAATACTAACATTTTGAAGATTGTTAATATTACTGAACTAGAGAAGAAAATTTTCTCCTATGTCTAAGAACGGAATCTTGCTCCATTTATTATCCTTCTTCCTCAAATAACATAAGAATTTTTGGTTTTTTCTGTGGATATCTTTGGCAATTTAGTGAAATAAATGACGAATAGCAACTCTAATCTCCAATAATGTAAATAATTTTGTAATTTTTGCTAAATATAGTTTGCCCCCCAGTTTCTAAAGTAATTACATATGCAGATTAATTTGGGCCATTGGAAAACAAAAGCATAACTATCAGGGTAGATGTTTCGTACCCGGTTTCGATTTTTCGATATTCAATAAGGAATTTAGTACATCTTTAAAAGTTTCAATGCGGACATTGAACAGGAAAATACAACCCCCCACCTCAGAAATATTAACATATGTTTTGCAACTTTTAAGGCTTATTATTTTCTTTTCTGCCAGAGATAATATATCTGAGTAACAAATCGCTATAATTTATTTATTACTACAGGTGGCAATTTTGCCCAATACGTTAATACAAAACATAGTTTTATGTCAAGATAAGCACTTAAACAAGAATATAAATTATGATCAAAAGTTCAAAACATTTCATTTAACAAAAAAGTAATTTCTTTCATATATTTTATGTCTTCTCATTTGACCGACTGATTTTACTAACTCGCTGTGGTGTCAACATAAAAACATTCTTAAAGATTTAATCTTTAATCTTTTAAAAAAAGATTCGCTTGAAAAGTGATTTTCTAATAAAACTATGAAGGATTCAAATATTATTAGATAAAATTATATTCTTTCATATTTTTCTGAAGCATGCTGACCTATTAAAAGAATTCCCATTTCGAAACTTTAAGAGTGTCACAGGGTATTGTCACGGAGTACTTCAATATACCTCAATCTTCAGACATTATAGGTGAATAGAGTAATTATATTAGAGTAATGCAGTAACGATATTATTTAATAAGTGGTTGGTATACTCCAGCATTGCACTCATTAAATATGTGACGTCTGACACTCTCGTCTTAGTATAGAAAGTCAGCTTAGAGAATCGAATTCCAATTCAAATATTCTACTCTTCATATCAGAACAGCTCTTTACCAGGCACTTTCGAAAAGAATTATTCAACAAAATCAAATAAACTGCAAATATCAATCTTGAATATAATTAAGACTCAAGATTAATTACGTATAATTTCCTCTTTATGAAATGTTGCATTTCCTGTAAAATAAATTATTTCACAGATTTTGTTGAATATCGACTTTAAATGCATATGTATATGCAAATAAAGACAAAATAATTGTAGCTATTGCAATTGGCTATAAGCTCAATTTTAAAAAAACGATAATAAGAAAAATAGAGCTAATATAACACTGTGTTTTCGTGCTTTATAATTGTTCAGAAGGATTTAAATTGATCAGTTTAATAATAAGCATGCAGCAACCTATATATCTCCTGACATCATAAAGCAAATTCACTAATATTGATATCTTTTCAATATACCTTTGCATGTTTTTTATGTAGTAATTTGCATATAGTGCTCTAAGTTTGAAATTATTTCTGGTATCTCAATTTGTTACAATTTGCTACAGATTTGGTTTCAACTCCTTTTTTGAAATCCCTGAAAACAGTATCTTAGAGGTTTCAAATAGTAAGAATATGGAATCGAACCTAAATCAAAAATAACTCTTTGAAACTAAAATTTTTATCTTCCTTATGTAAAGAGCTGTGTTATTTCTAATTATTACAAAGCAGTTATGGCTATTTATATATAATGTAAATATTTTGAAATAAAAACTGTGTAAAAAATATTATTTTCCATAAAATTTGTTATTTGAAATAAAAAATGCAATAATCTAATCAAATTGAAAAATTTTATGAAAGTTTGTTGAATTTCCCTTATAAATACAAAATTCAAATCAAAATGAATTTTATTTTATAATTTCTTTGAATTTTCCCAATTTAATATAGCCTCCAGTTTAAATTTAAAAATAATGTACCAGTTTTTAATAACCTATTATAAATTAAATGTTCTAATAAAACTGTAAAATATAGTATAATTGTTTTGAATTGATTGATATGTATATAGATAGTTCAAATTCAATGAAAAAATATTGGGCAATGATTTTATAGTTCCTGCTGCATTGTTTACCCACGGATTATAAATCCCCACGCTTTTGCGCATGCGTTTTGATGGTTATAACTCAGTAAAATAAGGGTGAAAGAAAAGAGGAAAGGAATTTACATTTATCGATAAAGTAAATTCCAGGTGTACGTTTTCCTTCTTTAATGAGATACAATCGTCAGAAAGTTGCAGTCTCAGAAGACTGAAGCGTACAGTAAATACAATATTTTAACCAAATTTTTAGAAAAATGGCATACAAATGTTTCGAATTTCCCTTTACAACGCTAAAACCAACTTGAAAAATATTTTCATAACTCATGATTTTGAATTATCCAACATAAATATAACATCTTCAATAAATTTTTAAAAATTATGTGTATTTATATGTTATGTATATGTTTTGAATTACTTAGCATAAATATAATATTTTAATTAAAAAGAGAAGTATATAAAACTGTTTCAGTAAAAACTTAACATGATATTTCAACTGGAAGATACTGGGCAATAGATTTGAATTGCAAATAAAAACGCAACTTCCAAGTTAATTTGAAATATATCCATATATTAAAAGGTTAAATATTTTCTTTGGGCAAACTTACTGTAGCTGTTCTGTCAATCGTGCCATTAAATAATACATTATTTTTTTTTCAAATCTATATACATAACTCATGATTTATTTTTTTCTGATATTCCATTTACACTTTTACGTTAGGTCCTCTTCATAAAAAATACTTCCTATTGTCCGTTTATAACATAAATTATTATTTTTGTTTCTTTGCAAAATAAATATTATTCTGTCAATCCTTTCAGTGAGTGGTAGCAAATAAACTGTCAACATAAGTTCGTTGTCAATGCTGTCCTGTCACTTGGGGATTTCGCTGCTTGTTTTTCTTTTCAATCTCGGATCTCTCCAGACCATTAGCAATATCTCTCGATATTAGCCTTAAAAAGAACTCCCTCCAAGTTAACGAAAATAGTTTTAGTAAAAACGGAATCTTGGGTTTGTTATTTTTCGTATGAAAGTGATGTTACGCCATCTGTTATGATGTGATTTTCATTGACAAGTAACATGGATAATAAGTAATCTAAAATTTCCTTTCTGCGTTCTGTTGCATTTATATTTAAAAATAGATTTTTCGTTGTTGAAAAGGAGTTGGATAACTATATTTATTTACCTAAGTATTTTAGATAATTGAATTTCGTTGAAAGTTTGAATAATAATTTAAAGTGATAAAAATAGAAACATTTAGAAGCATTTTTTTGGAAATAGAAATAAAATTGATAAATTAGGAATTAATATTTATTATATATTTTCTTAGATAAAATGTATATATTATTGAGAGTCCAATTTTTTAAATTTGAAAAATAACGCTAGTCCGGACAGCTTCCCTTATCCTTTTTACAATCAAAAATAAGGAGGAAAATATTACTATCATCATTTATTTCTTAAAAGGCTTAATTGACTTTAAAACAATTTTTTAACTAATGAAGCTCTCACAAACTTTTTTTTATTTTGATTCTTTAGATAAAAATCTGGATTTGGCGCCATAAACTCAAACGTATTATGTATCCGTTATTTAAATTCATTTACTCCAAGACTTTGAAGAAAATAATGAAATCAGTATTTTTATATCCATACACATACAAGACTAATAAAATTCTTCTAATATAATTGAATTTTTCTATCAACTTTTCATAAATCTCATTAATATATCTAAAGAATTAGTGATTATTAATCCATAATCTTGTGTATTACTAATGTTTTGATATTCAATAAATAACTGAATTTCGAATTTAAAATACTATTTTCTACATCAAATAAGCTACAAACATTAAATTTAAAGTAAGATTTAAGAAACTAACTCTTAAAGTAGATATTTCAAAAATCAAAAAAATATTAACATGAAGATAAATCTTATTTTGAGAGTACTAATGTTTCTACATCAAAAATACGAAAGAACTTAGACGAATTAGAAATAGAAATTAAAAGTAAAAATGAATTAAATGAAATAAAAATAGAAAATGATGATGACCTTTCATAATGTCATCTGTACCGATACATCATTTCCTTCATTTTGTTTAATTTTTGCCTTTTCCCTATTAATTTTTATTTCCTAAATCAAATTGATTCTTAGTGATATTGCTTTCTGAAATAAATTCGCAATCTATTTTATTAGATTTCAGAGCTAAAAACAAAAAACGAAAGAAATCAGATTTACTTAACAAACCGTGAAATGCCAAAACATAAAGACAAAAATCGTGTTGAATTCGGGGGAAAAAAAACTAAAAAACGAAAAATATCAATTGCTGACACATATACTACTATCCGCTAGTCACAAATTCTACAGATGTTATTGGGTCCGGAATTTGCGACTCCTTATATGAGTCGCACAATTGATGACGTCATCACCTCGGACCAACGATGACTTGCCGGTTAACGACGCCATTATTCTCTTGGCGCAGAAGACATTCTGTGTCAACACACCGCCAAATAGGTTCCTCTCTCCGGGACCCCATAAAGTGCTACGTTCACATACTCACGGCGAAATGTCACGACATAAAACGTCCGATGGCTAAACACAGCTGGCAAGGTGTGTTTCATGATCTGAACTGTCCTGCTCAAATAGCCAGTGGATAAATTATACCTTTTCTAATTATGAAATAGCCAGGACGGTTAAATTTAACTAAAGAGCATACACTACAGAATTATTGATAAATTATTTTTAAATATCAACTATTGTGAGTTAGGGAAAATCGTGGACACGAAATCAGTGAAATTGAAAACTTTTCGGATAATTGTTTACACTAGTACCTCACGTGTTATAATGTACTTAATTTTAAAAAATTGATTTAATTTTAAAATATGCGACTAAGTTTGGGAGGGGTCTCTTAAAAAATGTTTGAAAATAATTATATTTTTGAATCTTTGCACACAAAAAATTGAAAAAACATTTTTGAAATCAAAATAAAGCAATGAAGAGACAAAATGTTTTTTTTAAATTGGAATAGAGGGTATTTTTGACAGCAAAGAAATATAAACCTAAAATTATCAGGATAAAGTATTATCAAACAGTTTGCTTAGCATTTTGTAAATAACTTTAGAAAGATATTTTCTAATTCCTGAACTAAATTCATTGATATGCCACATTTTTATCCATTCTTTAAATATTGGATTCAATTAATAAATAAAACGATAATTTTTTTTCTCACATTGTGAAGCACTAAAGTAACTATAAAATGTTTTTAAATGAGCAGTTTCCCTATTGTATATTTCAGGAACTGGAGGACATAT
This sequence comes from Argiope trifasciata, assembly GCA_026543055.1. Classification (NCBI taxonomy): domain Eukaryota; kingdom Metazoa; phylum Arthropoda; class Arachnida; order Araneae; family Araneidae; genus Argiope; species Argiope trifasciata. Next base: position 460 of record JAPMOQ010007429.1, on the reverse strand, counting down.
TGAAAAAAATTTATACCAAATTTGAACAAAATGTATGCATTAGAGTTCAATTTATGAGTTTTTTTGCGGAAGAAAATTCTGCCAACAATTAGAATTTGAGAAAACAGCATCTAAAGATGTGAAATAAAACTGAAACTTTTATATATACAGATATAAAAATCTGCGTATCTTCATTAAAAATCGAAATAAAATTCGGACTTTTTTACAAAGAAATCAATAAAATTAATTAAATTTAAAAAATCATAATTTTGCTTCGATTTTTTAACACAGTTATCTGCCTTCAGACTAGTATATGATAGCTTTTAAATTTCTTTAAAGTAATGAATGCGATACGCCAAATAGTTATTTTTTTAATGATCTGTAGTTAGAAATAATTAAAAATGATTATTGTTCATAAAAAAAGTGTGGCATTGGAAATTTTTGAAACTATGTAAATATAGTTTAGTCAAAAATTTCTTTA
>JAPMOQ010007423.1:529665-541266 GCA_026543055.1 Argiope trifasciata | reverse complement strand
GTTCCGGTTTTCGCTCCGCCAAAAATAACGGTTTTCGGTTCAGTTCCGGTTTTCGCTCCGCCAAAAATAACGTTTTCGGTTCAGTTCCAAATGAATAATTTCATTTTATGTATATTCTTATTTGTACTAAAAATATAATTCTATCATAAAAAAAAATGTAATTCTATCAAAATTTAGAAGTTTTTATTCTTTTTTTAATTGGTACACTATGTGAGTTGATACAAACAGCAGGTACGATAAGAGCGGTGAGCAGAGGACGGCGAGCATTGGCATTGTTATCCATTATCAAAATCGCATTTGACAACTAGGTTCATGATTACCCACATTCGTCGTTTGATTCTCACATCGTGCACTTGGCCTTGCAATAATTATGTAAAAAATATATTATTTATTTAACATATGAAAATTGCATCTAATTATTAATATATCTTCTAACGTGGTTTCACTGAGATTACTTCTGTTGTCTCGGAGAATAAATTTTAAACCTGAAAACGCTCTTTCAACACTAACGTGTAGCTGGAGCTGCCAAAACCACCACTGCAATCTTATACAAGTGCGAATATGTAATTTTATTCTCCTCCCAGAAATCTAAAATATTAGGCTTTATATCAAGCCTTCGTACATTGTCAAAATTATTTAAAATGAATTCAATGTCAATCTCGGTAGAAATAGAGGTTCTATGTGTTTTTATTACTGCCAATTCTTTACTTTTTAAAAAAGTCTCTAAATCGTCTTCATTTTCATCGCTTTCAGTAGAAGATTTTGTTTCCTCGTTTACTATTGAAATGGACTTTTCAAAAAATTGTAATTTGTTCCAAATATTCTTTAAATGTTGCACAGCCTGTACCTTTTGTGACGTGGAAAGCAAAATTTGATAACGCGGGTCCAAATAAACTGCTCCTACTAAACTATCAATTTCTATTAACAATGCTTCCCTGTTAGATAACTGATTATATAAAATATCTGCAAAGAAATTTTTTTAAATTTCGTAATTTTATTTTGCAATACGTCCAAATTCCGTAAAAATCGCTTAAAGTTAATTCTTCACTTTGTAGTTTCAAAGTTGCTTCCGTTAGGGGTTGTAGGGTATCAACAATTAATTTTAAGAAGATTTGATAGATGCTTCATGCTACGTCACTTAGGGCCTCTCCTGTCTATTTACTCCTCCCTGATCTATACAGTCTATACAAACATCCGTGGATGATCGCATGCTGAGATGTGAAAAATAAAATATAACTAGATATTTTTCTTAAAAAATCATCTATAATTCTAGTTTAATCAACTGAATTAAATATGTCTTCCACAAGTAGTTTCATGCGAAACTGAAACAGAAAAATACTAGTGAATATCAAAATAGGAAATCGAGAAGCAGTATACATGTAATGATAATTATAAAGTTGACGTTAAATTAGAAAATATTGATAAGTTGGTAACAGTAACAAAATGACTGAAAAATATATCGAACCGAAATAAACCGATATTTTTTTCGGTTCAGTTCCGGTTTTCGTTCCGACCAAAATAACGGTTTTTTCCGGTTTTCGGTTCAGTTCCGGTTCGAAGCCCTGTTCGGAACCGGAGGATTTCAGGTTCGAGACTCGATTCCACAGAAGAACCGTCGTGTGAGGGGGTCTCTAGCACCTTAAATCTGTCAGGCCAAACGTCCTCCCTCTGGTGTGGTATGGAGAGGGAGGTGCCAGTTCAGGTGTCGTCCTCGTCATCTGATCTTGGTTCAAAATTACGAAGTCCATCCCAAACTAGCCCACGTGTTGCTTTGAAACGGGACGTTAATATAACTAAACTAAGCTAAACCTATAGAGATTAGAAAATATAGAAACAGCTTGAAATAAATTGAAATTGCTTGTGATAATTGAATAAATAGAATTAATCATCTTCAATAAAGTTCTTAAAGCTGAGTAATTTTTGTTTAAATTTTTATTTCTAGTTTGTAGATAATGTTTATTTCGCTGTAATTTATTAGACATAAATTTCTTTTTAAAATGAGCAATAATGAATTAATTAATAATATTTAAATGTAGTCAGAAGTTTCTTAATTATTTTAAAGCACTTGGATGGTTTTATTTAATGATATTAAATGACACTAAAGAAGAAAGTAATAAAATATTTTCGGTTATTTCTATTTTTACAGGGAAAATATATGTATAAAAATAGGAAGAGAATCGTTGAAATTTCTGTTTACACCATTTTGTTTTTATTATAATTTATTTCTTAAGAAGTTGATTTGATTAATGCTTTTTAGCAGTATCAATCTCAAAAATTCTATAAAGTCATGAACTCTGGAACATGCTGCAATTTAATTACAAACACTTAAAAAAAACATGATTTCTATTAGAACATCTTTCCTGAAGTGGCCAAAGCACCTATTTTTGAGAATTAGCATTTTCACACATGATTTAAAAAACACTTCATTAAACTTGTTTTTGTAGATGAACACGAAAGCGATAAATAATTATTCAGTTAAACCAGAATGTGAGATAAGCCTACTTGGTTATATAAGTTACATTTTAAGCAATGGAGGCTTTTGGAAAAGTGTAACGGTCATTTTCTTACTTTTTGTTTTTGTTTTTTTACACTCAAAAAAGTTCATGGGAAAGCCCATTTAAAAGGGTCATCAAAAATAAATTTGCAACTACGAAGGGTCGCAAACTTAAGATTTAATTTTAATTTGTAAAGGTAAACCTAACTGTCTTGAATATTATGAAAACGCAATTTGAAATTAGCACGTGCTGCTAGTAGTTCAAGGCCGATTTTTGAGTTCAACACGTGTTGAGCAATAAGAAAGAATATAAGGGTGGGCTTAGAAAAAAAGAATGCTAAAAATTTACATAATTTTATTTCAAAATATCAATTCTTATAAATCAATTAAATGTACATTCAGAGACATTTTTATTTATTTCTTCAAAGTTGTAATAAACATTGGTATATTAAAGAAATAAGCATACAGAAATACTCATATCGATTTAAAATGAGTTCTTTTACAGGCAAATACAAAAATACTTTAATTTAGTTTATAGAATCAAATTAAAAGGTTCAATCAAATGATCTATGTTCACCATGTTCAATCAAATAATCATTATTCACAGTTTTGAATCAAATGAAACAGTCAATTTAAGTGGTATAATCGAATAACTTGCCACTAATGCCTAGTAGATCTAAAAATGGATAATCTCTGGAAGAAATTATTGGACAACATTATAAAATTGTGGTACACAAATTGCTGTAGAGATAAAAAGAAGCATTTTTTACAAACATATACATTCAACTTAACAACAGTGTTAAGTTTAACTCTACAGAAGAATAGAAGTTTTACAAATAGGCATTTTCTGAAAAACTTTGTGAAGAATTGATAAGCAGATTGTAATTTACGTTAATGCAGGAAAATTTTCAAAATTCATGCATTTAAAATAGCACCAGTGTTAAACTTATCTTTCAATGTTTATATATTCTGCAAATGGACATTTTCTGAAAAAGTTGCTGAAAAAAGGACAAGCACAGAGATTGATAAAAAAAATTTTTGGAACATATATATTTAACATGATGTCAGCTTAGGCTTAGGTCTGCTGTTATAAAATCAGCATTTTTTTTTTTAAAAAATTCAAACAACATCATGAAAAATTTGTAAATAAACTGGTATTGCGATAAATGGAAGAATTTTTTTTAAAACGCAGACATTTAACTTAAGTATAACTCCATCGTATAAAAGGTTTGCGAATGAACACTTTCTTTAAGAAACTTGCAGACAGTGTTATGAAAAATTGATAAATAGATAGCTGTTTTTGTACATGAACTAAAATTTTCAAAACACATACATTTAAACTAACAACAATTTTAAACTTATTACCAACGTTTAGAAATTCTGCAAATGGACATTTTCTAGAAGAAAATACTTATTGGCAGTGTTATGATTAACTCTAATGTTTAGAAATTTGGCAAATGGATATTTTATATTAATGCTATGAAAAAAATTCGATACTCAGTTTGCAGTTAAAATTAATATTGAAAATGTTGAAAACACACATACATTTAATTTAGCACTAACAATTAATTTAATATCTCTTTTAGAAGTTGAGAAAATTGACTATGAGGGAGACATTTTCTAATATTATGAAAAATCGATAATAGATTGTTATTGAAATCAATAAAAAATGTTCAAAGTATCAAATTTTTACGACTATTTACTGATAAGGGACAGCTATTAGAGTCCTATTCAAATTTTAAGAGCGCAGTAAGCTTGCAGAAAGAAATTCTTTTCATAGAAGAATGTAGATTAGGAGCAGCAACAGACCATACTGACTTCACACCAAATACACTAACAAAAACACTACTTACTCGTTGACAGTGCATTTAAAAGCAAAATAAACCCGAATGAAATTTGCTGATAGAGTACAAATTTACGATAACATAACAAGCCAAAAAGATTTTGAAGTAAACATAGCTTGCATTATGTAGTTCAAAAGTTATTTAGTATGGATGCAATGTATCGCTTGTCACTGCAATATCTGACATATTGCATCTGGCTTGTAAAATTATTATTCAAGCAATTGGACTTTATGCTGTTATGAATTTACAATCTATTAAATCTATGTTATGCAATTCTGCTGGTGTATCTTTTTTTTTTCTACAAGTTGTTTTGCAAAATGGCCTTACTATAGTATACTATAGACCAGTGATTCCCAAAGTGGTCTATATCGACCCCTAGGGGTCTATGACAACCTGCAAGGGGTCTACGTCAGCGAAAAAAAAATTTGGGAGTCTATGAAATGAAAATGGGGATCCACGATAGTAAATCTCAACACATACACTGATAGTACCTATTTACTCACATCATACTATCTTATAATATCAAAACATTGACATTATTCATAAAAGTACCTATGAAATAAAATTTTTTTTATATATGTTTATAAAATTGTGTAAGCTGTAAGCTTATTTAAATAATTTTATTTTGCCCATAGATGACTGATGCCATGTCCGAATCTAAAAAGAAATGTAGACAGTACAGTGTTGATTATTATGTTGTTGTACAGTGTTGATTATTATGACTCCTTTCCATCGTCATACCTAGTGGAAAAGGGGTTTCGCGCTGTTACTAATCTCTTAACGAATAAAAGAAACAGACTGGACATCATTAGCCGAGGAGATTTAAGATTAACCCTTACAAAATTGACGCCAAATGTTGATAATTTATTGTTAAAGCATCAGGCTCATCCTTCTCATTAAAAATATTTTATGTTTATTTTATGTTTATTTCATGTTACATAGATTTTACATAACAGATACGAAATTTTATTTTGAGTAGTATAAATTTAAATTCAATTAATAAAGTATAAATTAACATGTGTTTTTACTCTAAGTTTTTAACAGTAAACTTCACTACAGTTAGAAATTTACAGGAAATCAATATCAGGAAAGTAGGGGGTCTATTCAATACGGCAAGGGGTCTACGACACAAAAAAGTTTGGGAAACTCTGATGTAATGTGTCATTATAAAGACAAAATGTTGGTGCTCTTACATAATTTCTTCACACCAAAAGAAGGTAGAAAATTATACAATACATCAGATGCACCTTTACATTCTCTAAATTACTTTTGATGGCAAACAGCTCCCCCCTCAACCCCACCAAAAAAAGAAATCAAATTCCAGGTACTATTTACTCAAGTTTTGTTGTTGAGAGCCAGTGTTTCTATAAAATATATGAACAGACCAATTAACTGTAAACTATTATTAATCTACCACAATAACTGAGATCGATTGAGCATGCAAATCAATTGATTGTCTATCTGTAGCAGTAATCGATATTGTGATAAGTTCTGCTATTAAAAGCAAACGATCAATGTATGTCAAGTTTCGAAACCGCATGTGAATATTTATGCATTGTAAAGCTGTTCAATAAATATTCCATTATCTACTTTCTTTCATTCTTTCTCGGCAGCGATTCTCCAAAAAAAGTGAGGGGGGGGAGTCCAGGTGTTATACTGATGATCTTTAGAATTGATTCAATCCTTGTCTTTAGTATTATTTCGATCCTGGACCTTGGAATCAGATCAGCCATGATCTTTAGAATTGAATCACGATCCTTCGAATTGATTCGATCGTTATCTTCAGAACTGTATCATGAACCTTCGAATCCTTTCGATCATAACTATCAGAATCACTTTCATCCTTATAGACCCGAAAATGATCCTCAGAATTCAAAATCAGCCTTCGTTAAAAATTTGATTGAATTTTATCCGAAGTTTAATATGTTTTATGAATAGCATAAATTTTGGCCGAGTTCGCAGATAAACCATAGGGGGAATGGAAATTATGGGAAGGAGACTGGAAATTTAATTTTGTATAACTTCCTTGAGTTTGAAAATGGAAAATAAACAAGGTTAAGTAAATTGGCATCTGATATTGATAAAGTGCTTTTAATTACTTCAAATTGACCTCAATAAAGGACTCTAATAATATATAAAGAAAGATTATAAATTATTGTTAAGGGATAAAGTTACAGCGTAAGCCCATATACGGAAGTAAGAGAATAAATGAGACATAGAGCTGACGAATTAGACGACAAAGAAATCTGAATCATTTGAAATTGATATATATGTCCAATATCTCCAATGAAACGAAGAATCAATTTCAAAACAACTTTAAAACAAGAAAAAAGTGGTCACTCCAAAACTTTTTCCTGTACTCCCCAATAAATTTTTAATCCTACTCCTTCCAAATAAAATTAATAATCTTAAGCGAATACATTGTATTGCATTGTTGAACAAAAGTTATGAAATATAGATCTTTGACGGAAATTTAGCATTCTATTGAATCCATTTTTTAATATTTATTTAGAATGTCTTTTTGACGACTGAATGAAACCAAAATTGAGAAAGAATTGCAGCTGTTATCACAAGATGAGCTATCAGATTTCATTGATTTGAATTATTGCGTAGATGATTATTGTATTTACATAAATGAAAAAAATGAGATCGACTAAAGGTCTATTGTTTAAAAAAAATTGGTTCGAAATTTTTACAGCAATTTATAAATTTTAAATAATAAACCTATATATTAAATTTTATCTATCTACCTATCTCGATATCTTGTAGTTATCGAGATCTTTTGAGCTAGAATTTCCAAACAGACTCCCTCTGGATAGATTTCGTTTAAAATTCGATAGAAACTCACACATCCAGTCGTAATTTCATGTACTAATTTTCAGTCAAAGTGTTTCTTGAGTTGTGTTCACAGACAAATTCAGAGACGTAATTTCAAAAATGTGTGTTTTCAAACCCAGAGAGCTCTAAAGCGTGGAGATTCGTAAAAAATTCGAAATCGAAATTTTGACAATTGCTATACTTCGTATACGAGAGATTAAGAAAGCAATGGGGCACTAACAAGATAGGTGGGACAATTCTTCTAAAAAAAGACTAACTAGGGAATAAATATTTTGAAACAGGGGACTCCAAAGGAACGAAAGGAAGTTTTCACTTAAACCAAGTCTTGACAAGGCATGGCTTTTTTCAAAATTTATCAGAAACTTTTTTGAAAACATATAAAATGAATTTTATTATGTTGTAGAATCAGTAACTTTTATCCCATCCTTTTAAAATATTAGTCTAGGAAAAGCAAAAGGAATGAATTTAAAAAAAATCTCTATTCCATTTCTTAGTCTTCTCACCTTTTTATTTACTTGCTGGATATATTATCTTCTAGTTTTATTCAATCTTTAGAAAATATTTTTAGCTTACTTTATTACAAGTTATTTAATAGTTGAAGCAAAACTCAAATGTTTTATTGCTGTTACTAATATTTCACTCTGTCTTTTTACATTCTTCTCTATGAAATATACAAAGAGAATTATCAGAAAAGTCGAACTCGAATTTATAACTAATCTCCACTTTTCAGTTCTTTCTAAGTTCGAAAAAACGTATTTTTAGTATAGTATCTGTCTATTTTTCTGTGAACAAAATAATTTAAGTTGCTTCGAAGAAGAAAAGAAAAAATGTGCTATATGGTCTCTATTCCAAATTCACAGATTTCTGTCAAATTTTGAAACGAAATGTATTCGTAATAAATCTTTCGGTCTACTTATTAGAAAGTAAATTTATTCAAGAATTGCTAAACGAAGAATGTTAGTAATATAAAATTTATTGCATATCTGAAGCATGCACAGATGCATCAAATTTGGAACCAAATCTGTCAGTTGGTTGAATCTCTGTCGATGTGTTATTTTCATAAGCACGTGAAAGTGATCATTCAAAACCGCAATGACTTAAATATATAATTAAGTATATTATTTTGATAGCACAATTTCATTTCTGGGCAAAACTCGATTTCAATCGGTTGTGAAAAAGGTGTCCAAAATACGTATTCAGTGGTGGTTTTATGGGGTTTGGACTCCAACTCTATTCAGGGATTTATCTTCATATTTTGTACGCTATTATGTTCTGTTCTAATTATTGATCACCAATTGTATGCAACTAATATTACACAAGTGCATTTATATGAAAGCACAAGACAAAGTTCTGGAGAGGCTGCTTCCAATGGTTTTCCAGTGTAGTAATTATAAAAATAATTTGTGGCAGTAAATATCATAAACGATATTTTAATATTTTTTCGGAATAGCATAGATTGTATTGCATATAGCATATTTATTGTGATCAGACAGTATGTCTTTCTTCTGTTTGCTTATGCAATGAATAATTTACAAAGGTTTGAAACTACTGAAAGAGTCATAGAAAGATTACCTGAAATTATCTTGCATAATTGTTTTATTTTTCTGAGTTCGTTAATTATTTGTTTTTTGTTTTTCGGGAAAATAGGTATTGGTTACATCAGTTACTTTTGAAAGTTTTATGACAATATTGTCTGAAATAATCATGCATATCTCTCACTTTTCTGAATTAATTAAAAATAATGGATTTCCTAAACTATGTTCTTCCATAATATAAGTATTTTGAATTACAGTTCATATTATCATTTATATTGTGAATTATAGTTCTATTATAATTTATATTATGAATCGCATTCCATATTATAGTTTATATTGTGAGTTATAGTTCATATTATAGTTTATATTGTGAGTTATAGTTCATATTATAGTTTATACTATGAATTATAGTTCTTTTTATAGTTTATACCATGAATTATAGTTCTTTTTATAGTTTATACCATGAATTATAGTTCTTTTTATAGTTTATACCATGAATTATAGTTCTTTTTATAGTTTATACCATAAATTATAGTTCTTTTTATAGTTTATACCATGAATTATAGTTCTTTTTATAGTTTATCTTCTGAATTATATTTGGTATTATAGTTTATATTATAAATTATGGCTAATATTGGGAATTATAGATCATATTATAATTCAAATTGTGAATAACAGTTTATATTCTGAATTGTAGTTTGTATTTATGCTATTAATATTATATTTTCATTTAGAAATTAAAATCCCTAAAAATGGATAGTCAGTATATATCGAACACCTTATTCCATGAGCTTGAGATAGTGAAAATTAATAGAGATCTTTAAACAATGCAGATAACATAGCATTTCAATAATAATTTTATTAGATTGAAACATTTTCTTTATATAAAGGCAATAACATGGATTTAATAAAAGAGATGCTAATTTATGATTTCATGAATAAAATAAAATATTTAAGTGACCACCTAACATTTTGTCAACAATTTCGGAGAAGGTGAAACCATATGCAAGAATTTTAATAACCAACGAATCTCACGTGTATTTGAGGACCAATACCACTTTAGACGCTCTCACACATCACCTTGACTATGAATGTAGGAACAAAATATAATTCGTTGGAGACATGAAAAAACGAAAAAGAAACAGGTTGCCTTCAAACAAAAAAATTCTCAGGGTTACCTCGAAAATGTTATATTTTCTGAAGGTCAACCAGTTTAAATATAAACAGTTTTGCCTTACGATTTTTCTTATCGCTTATACATTTTTTTGTACTATCGCTTGAGATATCAAAGGCTGGTAGGTTTGGTGGAGAGAGCTACATAGCTAGTTTCTGCGCGCGCACTTATATAAGCAGGTCACTCATGAGATTTCACCTCTACAGATCGTGTTTGTATTGCTAATTGGGAAAAAGCGACAAGTCTAATGCAGAAATTTTCATTCTCAGCACGTTGTTACAAATTGCAGAAACCATACGATAAATGTAAGTTTACCTATTAGAATTACAGGCAGTTTTCAACTGTTGCATCTTTTCTGTAATTTCAGTAGTGAGACTGAATGATAGAAACTTTTTTGGACTTATCCAAAGGAAAAATTATCAAAACTTAGATTTTCTTGGTTTCAAGGGAGATTATTTGCACTATTAACGTTTCTTTTTCTGGATAAAGTATGTAAAATAGAGCCCAAAACTAGTAAATATATTTTTATATAGAGTAATGTAGAGATACAACCAGTTATCATTAAAAATTAAATATCAGTGAAATAAAGAATATGCAAAGGGAATATAAGTGAATGAATGTTTTACTTTAAAATAAAAATATAAATTCAAAGTAATACCGAGATATATTCAATGATCAATAATAAAAACAATGAATGTCAGTTATTAACATAAAGAACATGCTGGAACGAATGATAAAAAAAGCTAGAATAAAAGTATCCTTATTGAGAAAAATGTAAAGATTGAATTAGTTACCCTTTCCAAACCAAATATACTCAATATGCAAAAAGAACACGAGGAAATACATTATTTAAAAAATTAGAAAATAGTGTGGCTATTCAGAGCACTGTAGAGACAATGTCAAAAAAAAATATCAGTAGTATGCATACGAAATCAAACTATTAAAGCATTTAAAGTGAAAGTATCCCTATTCAAATAAAGTGGAGGCAAGTCAATGATCATAAAAAACCAAATACCAGAGGTTTGTATGAGAGTTAAGAGAAAACAAATAATTAAAATAAATGTATATCTTTGAAAAGCAATATATAGAGACATGGTCAATGATAAAAAAAATATGGACCAAATTCGGATCATGAGAAAACGAATGCTAGAGTGAAAGTATCTTTTTTCAGAATCGCAATCAATAAGCATTAAGTTCAATGTTAAGACGCAGTCAATAAGAATTAGAAAACCAAATATTAGTAGGATGTACAAGGACCATGAGGAAACTAATTATTAAAAAAAAGTCAGAAAAATATTCTTCATTATACTTCTTCGGAGTGATATAGAGATATAGTTAATGACCATACGGAAACCAAATATCAGTAGTTTATACAAAGAACATAAACGGATTATTAAAAACGCTAGAATAAAAGTATCCATTCTCAGAACAATATAGAGACACAGTCAGTTACCATAAGAAAACCAAATATCAGTAGTTTATACAAAGAACATAAAAGGAATATTTAAAAAACTAGAATAAAAGTATCCATTCTCAGAGAAATATAGAGATACAGTCAGTTATCATAAGAAAACCAAATATCAGTAGTTTATACAAAGAACATAAAAGGAATATTAAAAAAACTAGAATAAAAGCATCCATTCTCAGAGAAATATAGAGACACAGTCAGTTACCATACGGAAACCAAATATCAGTAGTTTATACAAAGAACATAAA
>JAPMOQ010007423.1:460722-523585 GCA_026543055.1 Argiope trifasciata | reverse complement strand
TTCGAATATGATTGGCATTAAATAACTTCGACTTATTCCTTTTAAAAATGGTTCATTCTAATATGATTGACACGAAATATTTTCAAATGTTTCATTTGATTCATTCAAATATGATTTGAATGAAATGATTTCAAATGATTCGTTTGAAAAATGATTCATTCAAATACGATTTACATGAAATGTGATATTCAACTAAAAATGTATAATGAGATTAAATCTGCTACGTTCTTCAAGCTAACTGCATTTAGTGACCGTTATGAAGGCGTATCTTAAATATTTAAAACACATCAACTAATGGAAAATGTGATTAACGTTCCAATTCGATCAAAACAGAAATAATGTAAGATTAATAATATTATCTGAAGAATGATAACTTATAAAATATGTAAAGGTATTAGTTAAAAAATTCAAACATTTTTGATCAAACAAATTGCCAAATATTTTTCACATTGTTGAATAAGAAATTCTATACTGAAAAGTGAATCCAAAGCTAATTCTTTTGGTTTAGATATTTAACAAATGGATCTGTTGTTATGAAATTATTATGTACAGAATGGTTGGAAAGAAATAGGCCTTAAAATGTATAAGAGAGATTTGATATACAGCAACTAACTCCAGGATGTTAGAAAAAGATGTTTAAAAATTACGCATTTAATTTGTAAATTATTTTATTTTAAGAATATTCCCTTGGTAAAATAATATTATTAAATAGCATATGATTTATAAAAGGTTATTTTATGTCTTATGTCTAATTAGTTTTTGGTAAAAAAATAATACTATGTAACAACAAATACTACTCAACTAGTGGTTGGTATAAACCTACAGGATTAATAACTCTCGAAATGCCTATCCTACACTTTCCTGGAACTGGAACTCGTTCTATTTTCTGATGCATTTTGAGATTTTCATTGGTCAATGCCTTTATCTTTTGTCTTTTACTATTACACCATTGAATTAGGTCATGCTGTTGTGATAGGGTTGCATATAATCAACAGTTCGCGTAGGTTAAAAAAATCTGAGCTCGTTTGCAAACGTTGCAACCAAATGGCGATTTTAAAAAATAGGCAGTAAGAGAGTTAGGATTATTTTGTACTGTCACTTAAAAGTTGAAAACTTTGGTCTGAAATAATTTTGAACCGTGGAATAAAAGGCTCAGTAGTTATGTTAGATATGATATTTGACACGCTGACTATGTCAAGTTGACTGACGAAGTCCTTAGCTTGGCGACTTGCAACCGTCGGTAGCCTCAATGTTTTTTCTGTTATGACTTGAATACATTTTACAGGTATTCCAATGGCATACTAGACCTGAAGATGACCTCTGGAAGAAACAAAATAATTCGTAATCGTTAGATTTCTTCGAATAATTTTGGCAGTCAGCGTGCCATCATATCGGAAATGGATTCGTTTTAGATGGATCTTCCAGTGGAGATTATGGCACTTAGAAATTAAAGAAAAAACTTATTCTGATACTTATTTACAAGTTCTAAATTTTAATTTCTTTTCTTTGAAATTCAATCATTTTATAGATAATCAATGAATAATGTTGGAATAGTATAGTGCTAGGGGTTGTAGATAAAGGTGTGATTTGGTCCTTGGGAGGTGGCACTGACTTGCCTGACTGATTCATAAGTCGAATCGCATTGTTGATAATGACTCTATATATTTTGTTGGTGCTCGATATTTATTATTTGGGGTGATATATCTAAAATGGAATGGTAATATACCAGCGTTATGCCTTCCATTTCTACTTTCCATTGGGATTTAATTTTCACTATTTGTGTACTAGCAGTGTTTTTTATTGAAACTGGTTAGCTATGCTTCAGTGATTGTCTTATTTGTAATAATTTTGTCTTATCTGGTATAAGATGAAAAAGATATAAATTGTAACCGACAAACTATGCTATTGTGACAACTGAGAACTAGAGTGATCAAATCAATAATTTTTGCCAAAGTGAAAAGGATATAACAGTGAGTTGGAAAATTTATTGGATTTCAGCATCAGTGTATAATCTTATGTGATATAGCTATTCTATAACAGACTAAAAAAGAAGCACTGAGAAATCAAAATTACGAGAATTCTTATACATCAGTTTCCTAGTTTCAAATCGAGTTCAGATTGTGTCCTAACTTGTCTGGTCCTCAAGGCTTTAATTACAGCTCTTTCAATTAAAATGAGTATGGATTAGAATAATTAAAATATAGTATTTATTTAAAGTATATCTAGAAAGTTAATTACATATTTGAGCTGGTAAAAAAATATTATTGCGAATTTGTAATGTTGCTTCTCATCGCAGTTATCTCCATGATAAGGTAGTTCTAGTTAATGCTTTACGAATACTGGATTAGTGACGTCCGACTTCGGTGATAAATTTATCGGCATTAGCCAACAAAATCGATGATTCCAGAACCTGCGGGAATTTTGCAAAAGGTTCATTAGGATGTAAAGGCTGATGATTTATTAGAAAAGTTTTTGTCCAGTCATAGGAGCTATAAAAGGCTGGAATTGGGCAAGACAAAGAAGTTGGAAAAGACAAAATTGGAGTCATTACCGAATATAGCTCTCGTTGTTTTGTAATTAACGTAAAAGTGAAGAGCAGACAGAGAAACTTCCTTTGTAAAGAGTTTGCCCAAAATTTCATAAAAATCTATAAATTTTATGCAAAGCCCGTGTACCGAATTTCTTATAACTTAAACAGGTTTTGAATTATCTTTGTCAGAGACAGGAATTTTCCAAAAAATATACTTTATTTTCATTTTATCTCAAACAGGTCTAAAATGTGGATATTCGTCAAGATTTCGAATTCAAATTTTTTGACGATTACAATACTTTATACTTTGTGAGAAAGCAAAAAATAAGTCAAACGTTCCCCCTACTGCCCTGTACAACAATAATTAAAATTTATGCTAACATATTTCTGTGCATGTTTCAAAATTGATTGATTTTTTTCTTATTTTTGAATTCCTTGAAGAATTTAAAGATACATTATATTATAGAATTAAAAAAGTATGTAAATTCCCCACAGTTATATGAAACATAATTATAAAGAAATCATACAAAAGCATTTTAAACCCTTAGAGCTATCATAGGAAATATTATGTAATCGAACGTTATAAAATTTGGACTTTTTAAAAATATTTATTCATTCAAATTAATAATTGTGAATTAATGCACTGAATGCAAAATATCTGAATATACAAAATGTCAATGAAATAATTAAAACTATATATGCAAAAAGTGAAATAGAAACAAACAATTACTATGAAATAAAGATTTTTATGATTATTTTGTTGTTAAAATGAAGAAATTATTCAGTTAAATAGCAGGTACATTCAATATTGTTAACTTTTGTGAATCCGATTAGAAAATATTTTTAAAATTACACATTTATCTCGAAATAGTAGATACATTTGTCTTCCTAGCAATGTTTAGAAAAACCATGACTTAAAGATAACATCTTTCTTCTTGCTTCTCATTAAATCCAATCAATCCAAATAAAAAAAGTACTATGAACTGACTTAGGCATTTTAATTATAAATTTGATTTTTATATCTATTTCACTCCGGACGAATAATATCTTCATAAATTTGAGAATATTTTGCAATTAATAAATTAGTTAAAAGCAGATTTACACTTATAAAAAGCTTTTATCAATGTAATAACAGCTTTTATTAGTGTGCTAAAAAGCTGAAATCTTTTTTTATTTTAGTTTTTTTTAAACTCAGTTTTTGATTTATAATCTATTATTATAAATGTTATAGAATAAGAAAGTCAATTTTATTTCAAAATGCCACTAGGCAGCGCCACTATAGATGTTTTACTTAAATTAATCGAGTAACTGGTGATTAAATAGTTAAATATTAAAATTATGTATTGTCTATTTTAAAAATTAGTAAATAACAGAAGATTCCATTTTAATAAATATTGATTACAAAATATAAAACATTATAATTCACAAGCAAATAAAATTTCGGAATTTCGGTTCATTAGGAAATAAGTGAAAAATAGTCGGTCTTTAGAAATGAAAGAATTATTTTATAAAAAATATTGAATAAATTTTGATGTTAAAAAACTGAGAAAGTTTCAAAATATGGTAGCATTATGTACTGACTTGAGTGAGAATAGAGAAATTAAAAAAATTTTCATAAATTCATGGGGATCCTACCAAGCAAATTTATTTGAAGTATATTGATAGAAAATTTGATTATTAAAAACATACTTTCAAAAATTTCTGTTTTTATCTTGAAAAAAATTTTTACCTGAATTAAAAATTCCCCCGCTTTCATTTTCATTTAATAACTTGATAATAAATCGATTAATTAATTTATTTTATTTATGTTGCTAACAAATTAATGTGTCGTGGCTAGTTTCACTTTGATTGCTTTTATAATTTTAGATCATAATCAAGTTGGTTATAGGTACAAGGTTCTCATTATAAATACTCAAGTATAATTATGATCTCAATGACAGATTTATTTACACTCCATTAATTAATTAATTATAATAGTATTCAAATACATCAGCAGCCCACTTCTTAACTTGTGACTTACCAACAACCAGATTCTGTTTTCAACCTCAATTGGATGAAGTTGCTCTCTTAGTAGTTGCGTCACGTATCAACCGGTGGAAAAACAAAGTGCGTGATGCAATTTACATTAAACACACTCTCCATTAAGTAGGAAAGTGTTGCGGGTTCTTGGCATTGAAAAAACTACTCTGCTCTCCCGGGGACGCACAAGAGAGAGCTGTTTGAAATGCAATTGTCAGCTCCAGTTCACTGCTTTTTGCTTGTTTTCACAATGGTCTTTTCTGCTACCTTATTAGAGGATAATAATCAGTTCTGTCAAATTGCTCTTTTAAGCTTAGGTGACTTGTCCTAATCGGCCATCTTCAGATCGAGGTTTCTTGTCGGAGGTGGAAGACATGAAATATTTCGGCAACAGCTGATCTGAAGATTATTATAGATTATTGATATTGCATCTTCATGTGCAAAAAGAGACTTCGACTTGCACATCATTTTCCTTCAGGCGAATGAAAGTTTATACCCTTTCTAAATTTGTATAATAATTATTTTAAATTATTTTTTGACATAATGATGATTCTTTATACATCAATAATATTTTATATAATTTTAAATATTGACTCAAAATTTAGGGTAATCTAATAAAATTTGTAATATCTTTAGATTACTAGTTTTCTGGGTACATAATCTAAAAGTATCATATATTATAAACTTAGAGATTAGTTGTGGAGATTTAGTCTACAGTTGTTGCAAAAATCCTCTGGTAAGTCGATAGTGCAGTTAACTAAAACTTTCTTTAGAGTCTATATCTTTTAGTTGGCTGACAAAATATTCATACAGAAATCCTTTAAGTCACTGACTCTTATATTAATGACCAAAAATAAAGCTTTAAACTTTTAAGAACAAACAGTTACAAATCTTTCTTAATTAATTCGTTTAAGGTTCATAATATTTACTTCGTTCAAAAGGATACTGAAGGCAGTGTCCTTTAAAGTATATAACTTATAGTTGACTCATACATTAATGATAAAAAATTAAGCTATGGAGACTTACAAACTTTCCTTGGCCATGGATGTCTTTTAAGAGGCAAAGCATTTATTTGGTTAAAAGGCAATGCGTTCGGTCAAAGGCTCATGTATTAATGACAAAAATTAAAGTTACAAACATTAAAAATTTAAACACTATAAGATGCATTGCATTTACTTCATAGAAAGGACGTTAAAACAAATTATCTTTTAAGGCTCCATACCACATAGCTGACTTTTCCATTAATGATCAAAAATAAAACTACAAAATTTAACAAGCAGTTACAAAATTTCTTTAATCATTAAGATATATGATGAATAGCATAAACTTTGTCAAAAGGACACTTTAGAAAAGATCATTAAGGCATGTGACTCATAGTTTACTCATGCATTAATGACTAAAATTAAAGTTATAAACTTTTACAAACAATTACAAACATTTCTTAGTAATTTGAATTTTTTAAGGTGCATAGAGTTTACTTCGTCGAAAGGACAGGCAAATTGTACTTTAAAGTTCTCACATAGCTGACTCTTACATTGATAATAAAAAATAAATTAACAAAATTCTACAAACAAACAGTTGAAATTTTTCTTAGTCATTAAAGTCCTATAGCTTTCATTTGTGTTCAAGTTATTCATGTGAACAAGTTTTTCGTGATTTATGGCGGCACGACGAAAATTAACAGACTTTGAACGTGGAGTGTTAGTTGGAGCTAGACGCATGGTTCATTCCATTGCGGATATCGTTAGTGAATTCAACATTCCGAGATCCACAGTATTAAGAGTGTGCCGAGAGTATGAAATTTCAGGCATCACATCCCATCATGGACAGCGCAGTGGGCGACCACCTGCACTTAACGACAGAGACCGCCGACGTCTGTGTAGAATGTTCAATGCTAATAGACACGCAACACTTCGTCAAATAACTTCAGGAATCAATGTGGGACGTACGAGGGACGTGTCCGATAGGACTGTGCGCCGAAACTTGTCTTCCTTGGGCTATGACAGCAGAAGACCGACTCGAGTGCCTTTACTGACAGCACGACATCGCCTGTAGAGACTCTCCTGGGCTCGTGAGCATATCGATTGGTCCCTAGACCAGTGGAAAACCGTGGCGTGGTCAGATGAGTCACGATTTCAGTTGCTACGAGCTGATGGTAGATGTGGCGCAGACCCCACGAAGCCATGGACCCAAACTGTCAGCAAGGCACTGTTCAAGCTGGTGGTGGCTGCATAATGGTGTGGGCTGTTTTTACATGGCATGGACTCGGTCCTCTGGTGCAACTGAACTGATCATTGGCTGGAAAGAGTTATGTTCAGCTGCTTGCAGATCACTTGCAGCCATTCATGGACTTCACGTACCCACACAGCGATGGGATTTTTACGGATGACAATGCGCCATGTCACAGGGCCAGAACTGTTTGCGATTGGTTTGAAGAACATTCCGGACAATTCCAGCGCATGATCTGGCCACCTAGATCGCCCAATATGAATCCCATCGAGCATATATGGGACATCATCGAAAGGTCCGTTCGTGCCCAAACTCCTGCGCCATCCACACTTTCACAATTATGGACGTCTATACAGAGAGTATGGCTCAATATTCCTGCAGAGAACTTCCAACGACTTGTGGACTCCATGCCACGTCGAGCTGTTGCACTTCGCCGGCAAAAGGAGGACAGACACTATATTAACAGTCATCCCATGACTTTTGTCACTTCAGTGTAGTTTGTAGTATTATAAGCAAGAACAAAAAATTTTGAAAAATACGTATTAATCCAAAAGTGGCCAAAACGGTATTTGAATTTCCTAGAACATTCAGACCAATAAAGTACCACGTGAAATCCATCCTGCATATTTTTTCTAAACTAATTGGAAAGTCCCATGTTAAGAATAAGATATATAATTGATGATTATAACTTGGCAAAACAAATTTCTATCTTTTGACTGCAAGGATTTGAAATTCTTTGAGATATTAGGTGGAGATGAGATTGATGTTAAGCAACACAAATCTATAACCAAAAATATAAACACAACAATTTTGTTATGATTATCTTCTCAATATTGCCCAGTGTTTAGAGAATCGATCAATACCAGGGAGCTATCATATAATACCTTGCCAAATAAAAATAACTCGGTTAATATTGCCATCCTAAACAAGAAATTCAATTCTGCCTGGCATTGTCAGTAAAAATTAAATCTTTATACATCAAAATCATTTAAGATTTGAATTGTATAGGTTTTGCGGTTATTAGCAGAAGCATCGTAGTTATCTAATTATTATTAGCATTTAATTTGAGTGATAAATCTAATATAAGTATTTCCTTGTGTTGTAATTGCAATAATCGAGCTATATTTAGCTAGAAATATCCAGTTCATAGATTTTATCCAATAAAGAACTTTAAATTACTTTAAAATTCCATCATTTTCTATTCATTAAGCTTAGTGGAACACATATTAATCTTCCACTACTTTTATACCTGAAAAATACATACGTTACAGTTTCCAGGAATTAAAAATAGATTAAAAATGCATACGTTACAGTTTCCAGGACATAAGTTGAAAAATATGCAGAAATGTTTAAACTGAATTCATTTATATGCGAAAACTCTGAGAGTGAAAAAATAATATATTTATCAAAAATTCTTAGAGTTTATTAAAGTGAAATCGATTTCAAATTTCTCAATTTTTCTTTAAAATTAATTAAAAAAAAGTGCGAATAATAATATGGGTTTTGGATATAATATTAATTCCTAATTAATTATTAAAAATTCAAGAAAAAGAAAATGTAAAAAAAATCATAAAAAAGGATTATCTAGATATAAAAAGATGAAGAAAACTTATTTTCAAAATTTCACCAAACGATTTAAAATTATCGCAAATTCTACGAAATAAACTATTTCGTCGTACACCATTCGACAATAAATGTTTCTCCAAAACTATTAAGTTAAAAATTCATTGAAGTGAAAAATTGTACTTGTTATCGTATTCTTGTTAGGGAAAATGAATCGGATTTTGTGCAAGCATATATAGAATATGTTTTATTAATATTTTATACTTGAAGACCTCATTAAAACTTCCAAACGAAACTTTATAAGCTCCTCGCTTAATTCTTTGAAGAGAATTTAAATTTACTAAAAAAAATTAACCAAACGATATTTGCCTAAAAGTACTCAAAAGGTTGAATACTGATATTGTGACTCTTAAAATGTCTAAATTAAATACCATACACAAGTAAGCCTATATGGTTATATAATTTACAACATGTAATTATTCTTTTCTAAAAGATATGCATGAGACTCAAACATTGAAGATAAATCCTATTTTTCTCCCATATTTTAATTAATATTCTTTTTGCATAGTGGAATCTCGTTTTAATAAATGATTATTATCGAAAACTTCATTAAAGAGAGCAATTTTTTCGACTACATTCAAAACATATTCAGTGATAATTACGGCATAATTTCGAAATCCTAAAGGCTGAGACTTTAAATGCATTGTTTTGAAAATAGATCAATTAAAAAACCAATGGAAGTGGTCTCCCGAAATTTTCTCAGAACACCAGAGAATGCCTTACATGGCATTGGCGTACAATAATTACAATATCTTAATTTTTGGTGGGAATTCGGCATTTTTATTGAATCTATCATGCCATCATCTTTGCCTAGTTTTTGGCTGTTATTCCCTGACGTTGTTAATAGCATCCGAAAATCAAATTTGTTCTTTATGCGTGTTTTACGATTTACGATTACTATACTTTGTAAATTATGATTACTACACTTTGTAAAATGACTATACATTGAAAATTATGATTATTATACTTTGTAAACTGACTATACTTTGTGAATTATGATTACTATACTTTGTAAATTATGATTACTATACTTTGTAAATTATGTGAGCAAGAAAGCAATAATGCAAACTTTGTTTATAATACTAATATAGTTTGATTTTTAAAAGATACAACACTTTTTTATATATGAATAATTTTCAATAACAAAAAACGTCCCAGCCTCATAAGGGAATGATTTTTAAGACATTTATTTCTTTTGACGACCTGTTGCTTTACAGTCTATTTAAATAAAGACAATGCATCATTTCCCACATTTTTGTATTTGTTGGTTTTGGCACTTTGTAAGCCTCTGACGAATTATCAGCGATTTAAGCCGAGATTGAAATGGCTTCTTACAGCAAAGCCCCTGAGCGTCAGAGGACAGAAATCTGATTTCAAGCTCACACGCAGATGGCATAAGTGACCAAAAGGGCGCCAAAATTATATTCTGTCAGGGTAGATCATTAAAATCAATAAATCATGCTAATTTAGTTAAAAATACATTTAATGACATTAAAGGACATGATTTACACGGGGACAAAACTATTTAGGACAATAATATTTAACTTATATGCATAAAAATAATACTCGGGGACTATACCATGCTTTACGCTCGCTTCCAAGACATGGACTGAATGTTCATGGCAACGGCCGATAGAGGGCCTAGGAAAACAGTTACGGTTACACATACACATTTGTTTGCACAATCCCTTTTCTTAGGGCGGCTCTTTCACTCACCTCACAGATAAAACATAGGGCAGATAACAACCGCGGTCGAATCAGGATTTGAACCGGCGACTTCCAAATCACGGGATTGGCTCCCTACCCTTAGACCAGGGCTATCGATTTTTGAGGAACATCCTATTCTTTAAATGGGAATTATATTGATTTTTTCCAACATTTAATTTTTTAAATTTTGCAATCATTTTAAGACCTAGTGTTTTTGACTCAAATTTTCGAATGAATCAATTTTTTATTTTAATCTAATCTCAGCCTTTAAGATTTCGAAATTATGCCGTAATTATCACTGAATATGTTTTGAATGTAGTCGAAAAAATTGCTCTCTTTAATGAAGTTTTCGATAATAATCCTTTATTAAAACGAGACTCCACTAAGCAAAAAGAATATTAATTAAAATATGGGGGGAATCAGATTTATCTTCTATGTTTGAGTTTCATGCATATGTCTTTTATTTTTTACAAATAGCAACAATAACTTATTAGTATGGGACACAGTGCTTACAATAACAGGATTCTTTAAAATTGATTAACTATTCTTGACCATGTAACATTTTAGACGAGTATAAACGACCTTTTGGTGTTCCGTCGCTTATGTTCAGATGCAATCCAAAATTCATCACCTTTGATGTCGCTTGTCAAAGCCATTTCCTTGAAGTTATAAACTTCCTGAAGGTCTTCCTTGTTCAGAACGTTTTTCAGATACGCTAATTCAGTACATCTCTTCGTTTTATAAGGATTACTTATTATAATTTTGTCCGAGGCTTTTATTTATAGATATGCCATGTTGCCTTGCACAAAGATCGTCAAACACGTTTTGATAAGATTGCTATATTTTTCTATACTTACACGTCTCTGGCTTAGAATGTTGATTTATTATGATTTCAAATTATTTCAAATAATGCAATTGCAGCATAATGTAAATAAATCACAAAATAAATTATGCATATCATTATAGACATATTTCTTTATTCGAAATATCAACAATTTTTTATAAAAAATTATTAAATAGCTTATTGGATCATATTAATTTACTCTTAATATAAAATCTTATAGTTTATTAAAATGAATATTACTAGCTCCTTCTTCCACTATTTATAAGAACTAATTTAATAATATCATCTAATTTTGATAAACTTTATTAAAGGCAGAAAACTAACTCCCTGACCTAGGAGTCGTGTGCCTTCTCTGTGATCTGGACGTCTAGTGTTCGTCTCCTGGTTTGGGCATGGTTGCTCTCTATCCTGTATTCTATCTGTGAGGTGCCTGAAAGATCCCCCCACCAAGCGGATCTGTGAATGTCATTTTCATAGGAGCTAGAAGTCAGAATTCTGTCCTTGGGTATTTCAAGCACCATAGAAGCTGCTAAACCCCTCTTTCCACTGTAACTTGGTACAACACCATCATCACAAAATGGAAAATCTATTTTAAAGTTACATTTATAATAAATATGAATGTTCGTATTTATGTGTAAAAGTGTGTGTGTGTGTGTGAGAGAGAGAGAATAGTTGCAGTTCAGACCGTTTGACCTACAGCTACCAATTTAGCGCATGAATACTTGAACATCGGGAGTGGTCGGCAACTACCAAATTTGGCACATTGATATCTTAGAGGTCAATTTTAAATATCTCTATCAACTATCTTGAGAAAAATAGCCAATCAGCGCTTTAAACTTTCTCCAAGATTGATTGTCTAAAATAATGAAGCTTTTGACTGCCTTAGCATAATGATATTCATATGTTTGTAACTCGGTAAGGTTTGATCACAGAAGATAGAAACATTGAATTATCAAGCGAATTTTACTGAATATGATTTATGGGATCGAATAAATTCTATAAAATTTAGACTTTATAACTGTTTCCAGAAGTGCATTTATTCATTGAAATAAAATAAAATATTATTCATTGAATTGAAATATGTTAGAAGGTAAAGCTAAATTTTAAGATGATTAAAAAATTGTTGAATAATTCTTTGAAATGCATAAATAACACATAAAAAATGCTATTGTACAGGAATTATTACAGTGCTGAAGGATTCTATTTTCTATAGTTCATTTTTTTAAAAATAGATTTGATTTCAGTAAAATAAGTTTTCGCATTTATTGAAATTTTTTCTCTTGTAATAGAGATTAAAATTTAAATCTTAAGACTTCAGAAAATTAAAATTTAAATCTGATAGCAAATTAGAGAGATATGTAGTATAATTGACATAATATAGTATATTTTCTCTAATGATCTGAGTTATGTTACTACAAAAACATGACGCTATTTTGCTGAAGAAGCTATTAAGAGTCCAAGGTATATAAATATTTATTTGAAAATTATTCCTAACGAATCAGCTGGTCTTCAAAAGTGATTTGTAGAATACAAATAATATCTGATTGGCTAAATGAACTTGAAAGAGAAGGTTGCAGTCCCTCAGTATCTATAATAAATGTTACATGCACTTATCGTGCTTTCTATGAAAATAGCAATAATACAGGGACTACATTGCAATCAGATATGTAGGGACTAGATTGTTTAAAACAAATATTTGGAGTTTCAAGGGCTTAAGCATGTATTATGTAACTAAGACAATACATAAAAAAATTATAAGATGACGTTTACAAAGTAAATTAAGAGACGTAACTTATATAAAAGCAATTTAAATTTTAAACCTAAATTTACTTGAGTCTTTATTTTTGGATTTTATAGATCGCTCTTCTCAATAATTCATCCTAAAATATTTTAGAAGATGATTTTTCGTAATGAACGTAATTCTAACTATGTCAAACTGACGTAATTCAAATTACGTCAGTTATCATCGTAGAAAGTACGATGAAGTTTGAGATAATAAATTGTTACGTGTAAAATTTTTAAAAAAGCTGTGAAAATACCTAAAGACATGGAACAGAAAATGATATTCCAAAAATAATGAGCGTTATCCTTATCACGTCAGTTTATGAAAGCAGCTGCATTCAAGTTAAATTCTGTATCTCATTCCACTTACGGTAAATTTCAGTGAATATGAAAATGGCAGATATAAATAGTCTTTAATAATATAATCACTTAAATAAATGGAGCTTTACATTGATACTGATGGCAGCAACTCACGTCAACAGCTCACCAAGTGTATAGCATTTTTTTATGGTTAGGTATAAGCCAAGTACAGTTTGAAATGAAAAATTGTTTCATGTAAAATTAAAAAAAAAACTTTGAAAATACCTAAAGACATGGAGCAGAAAATGATTTTCTAGAAAAAATGAATGCAATCCTTATTACGTCAGTTTATGAAAGCATCTGCATTCAAGTTAAATTCTGCATCTCACTCCTCTTAAGGTAAATTTCAGTGAATATAAAAATTTCCAATATAAATAGACGTCAAAAATATAATCATTTAAATAAATGGAACTTTACATTGATACTGATGGCAGCAACTCACGTCAACAGCTCATCAAGTGTATAGTATTTTTTAAAGTTTAGGTATAAGCCAAGTACAGTTTGAAATAAAAAATTGTTTCATGTAAAATTTAAAAAAAGACTGTGAAAATACCTAAAGGCATATAATAGAAAATGATTTTCTAGAAATAATTAACTGAATCCTTATTACGTCAATTTATGAAAGCAGTTGCATGCAAGTTAAATTCTACATCTCACTCCACTTGTGGTAAATTTCGGATGAAAATTTAAGTGAATATAAAAATGGCCGATATAAATAGTCGTCAAAAATATAATCATTTCAATAAATGGAGGTTTACATTGAAACTGATGTCAGCAATCACGTCAACATCTCGCCAAGTGTCTAGCATATTTTAAGAAGATACATTTTATTCCCAAGGGCATTATCTTGGCAGAATAAAAAAAAGGAAAAAGAAAAGAAAAAAGAACAAGAGCGGTTGTTCGAAATTTTTTCCTTCTGTTGTTCGGCGGAAAAAAACATATGATAATCACCAAAATACATTGTATCGCTCAATAAATCAAAGTATTTTTTTTTTAGTTATAATGATCGAAATTAAGTTAAATTATTTTAAAATTTGCATATTTAAACTATTTATCTACAGAAGCAGGTATTGTGTTTTACTATCAATTTTCTTTTTTTTTTTCATTCCTTATTTGGATGGTTAAGCATATAAAAGAAAAGTTACGAAATTGGAATCTGACGCTTAGGGAAAATTTCTGCAAGCAATCGTTAAAGAAAAGTAAAACACGAGTTTGTTAAATTTCTAAATTTAAATGGTGATCTCTTCCACACTATATGATGAATCCCCGCAAAGTTTCAATAGCTGGAATAAAGGAATGATGGTTATAGATATTTATCAGATTAGAAAAATGATTTCTTAATTATGCATAATTTTAAACGAAACATTATTGTAAATAGGATTATTTTTATTGATTATTAATTTGTATTTTTCAAGCGAAAATTATATTCCATAATCGATTTATGAAATATTGTAAAAAGGATAGGAAAGAGCTTTCTCCTAGATTTTCAATAACTTATTAATGAAAAGGTCATACATGGTTTCAATTAAATCATTAAAATCTATTGAAATTTCTAAATTCAAATATAAGTTGTTTGTGTACTTATTAATAGTTTTGCAAGCTCAGTATAATTTAGTGATGTTTTAACCTACACAAAACAAAGGTGCAGAGATAAAGAGTATTCAAAATAGTACTTGCAGTAAATAGAAACCTACAAGCATCAAATTGTTATTAAACAACTGCAATCATAGAAAATACATTGGAGAGACTTCATGTAACGACTCGTTTGAGCTCAACTCAACTGACTCACTCTCTTTCTCATCTAAGTATTCAGTGTGTTATAGTTCATACAGTCTTTTATAAAGGTGTTGAATGTCCAAGAAGGTTATTATATCCTCGCACCTAATCGATGCCTCGAAAAACTTCCTGTAGTTTCAGAAATTTTTTTGTCGCCAAAGCCGCCGAATTTTTCATCCAGTTGTTAAACAGAAACTAATTTCGTCACCTAGGACAGGATTATTGATCTGATATTCATTCAATATCATTTAGAGCTACTCCCTTTTTCCCTTTCTTGCCATGAAACTAATTATATAGGGAAGTAATATAATAGATTCGTAACAGTAATATTAATCATGTTGAATAGCATTAAAGAACTACATCTTATAACAATAAAAACAACTGTTATTTTAAATTGTACTTGCACAATAAACACAGAACATACTAATCAGTTTGCTATATTTAGAAAATGGCGAAATTAATTGAAAAAATCGGCGTAATTTTTTAGCTTCATTTTGAGATATATCTTTAAAGTAGGTGGTAGGTAAACATTAAGGACTATGTATTAAGATTGGTACAGTAGTTGTATGTTATTTTTGTTATAAATAGAGAGAGTACGATTGTACAGTAAAGTAGTGCTTGTGAAATGTCATTAGAACTTGCACGGTACTAGAGAGTGTACAATCAAAATATCTAAGGGTTATGAGGTTTCGTGTAAAATGAAAAAATGTCGATATCAAAGAAATCATTGGACTTGAGTGGCTAGTTTCCGAATTTTTTGAATTTCTTTTAGATATGTAGATTTATTATAATTTATATATTAAATTGAAGAGTAATAAATAACTAATTATAAAGTGCTCGGATGGAATTTCCAAAATTGCAGTTGCATACGACAGTATTTAAAAAGTATGGAAACAATGCCTTTTCTCGGACATATTGGGTCGTTCGGAAAGTCATTTCGTATTTTTGTGTCAAAATGAAACGAAATTTTCGTTTAATGAATAAATTATTTATTAAATTATAAAATTGCCATTCTGGTCTAATAACTTTTGCCATTCTGGTCTAATACCTTTTGGTAGTAACATGATTACACGCTCATAAAAGTTTTGGTCTTTGCTGTAAAAAAAACTGATCGAGGTGGTTTTTGGCCTCCTCATTTGAAGGAAAAATTTTGCAAATCAGTTCTGGTACTGATGTACTGTTAACACATCTTCTCCACACATATTGGCTAATTTATTTCTGGCTTGAACAGCATTTTTACCTTTTATAGCAAAAAAGAAAAAAATGACGAAAATGCTGTTTATTGCTCTCCATATTTAAAAGGGCACCATCCAAAAACTACTGCGAAGAATCAGCTGCACTTTTTCACACTCAAGCCTTGCTATATCAGCTCTTAAAACATAAAATGATTTTGCGGTTTAAGTATGAAATTGGGTGCGAAAAATGCAATTAAATCCTTTGTCAGGAAAAAACGAAATTACTTTCCGAACAACCTAATACATAACAGAATCATCATTCTCCGATATTTCATTTTAAATAACACCAGTTTTGAATTAAATAAAAACCATGAATTTAAAAATGTAATCAGTAGATCTGTTTCTTTTAGTTCAGTTTTTATTTTACTATTTGTACGTAGGTTGTCGTTATCAAACATTCGGTGTTTATAAATATAAATAAATTCTCGGGAAACAAGAAAACATTGAATTTTTAATACTTTATAAAAAATAATATTTTAAAAAGAATGAAAAAAACCCATGAAAATGAGATAAGAATATTCTTAATGAATAATAATACAAAGTTCCAAACGATTTTTTGATGAAAATTTATTTTTGACTGAAATGTTGTCAAAGAGGAAAATAAACTTCTCTTCGGATTATAAATAGGGATAAAAAGTTAAAGTGTGACAGCAAGTAAATGATTTATGAGGCTACTGAGATTATCATACATTGACCGTTAGAAATTATTAGACAGTACTTATTGGATGTCGCTGTTATATTTTTTTACTGTTTTTTTTTTTTTTCATGTTTGAATGAATGTTGATAAATAGTGAAATGACAGGAGATAAAATAGACTAGTTTGTAAACATTGATGGAACAAGTTGAAACCAGTGTCGTTTTAATGATTTTGAGCGCAATGGATTAGAGTAATTTGCAGCTTATTATAATGCTAAATAGATATATGAGTTTTTATGGTTCAATGAATGCACTTATCTCTGCTAATAATAATGATGAATATATGAGTTTAGGCTTACGAATTAGAACGTTTTACCTAGAGCTGATAAACTTGGCGAATGAGAAAACAGCTGGGAACGATTTTTTCAAACTTTAATCCAAAATTTTGTGATGTTTTAGAGTTCTTCCGCTGTAACTTTCAAAAATTTGGAGCAACAAAAATAAAATTTATCAAATTTTAAAATTCAGAAAAAAATTATCTTTTTATTGATGCCAATTTTTTGCAGTATATTATTTCTATTTTTACTGCTTTTAAATATAATACAAATATAAAATAAAACTATGAAAAAAGTAATATGTTTAGACGTTTATATTTCTGAGAAGCAGTGGCATCGTAGGTGGACAGACGATAAAAAAACGAAACAAATATAAGAAAATTAAAACTAAGTCTAAAAAGAAAAGAATGAAATAAAAATACTCCAGGCAAACAATATTACTAGAATTTAAATTATATAAAAATATTATCCCTGATTTTTGGTTTTCTAATTTGGCTCCTTGCCAAAAAAGCGAAAATTCCATTCTATCTGCCGCAGATGAACAAAAAAAGAAAGGAAGGAAGAAAAGAAAAGAAAGAAAGGAAAGGAAAAAAGTAAAGAAAGGAAAAAAGTAAAGAAAGGAAAAAAGAAGAAAGAAAAAAATACTGGATTTATCAGTAAAATAATTAATTAACTTGCAGGAATGGCCTCCCCAACATTTTCTCATATATATTCTCTAATAAATGTAACCAGGAAACCCCTCGCATAGAATTGACGTACAATATTTATGAAATATTAACATTCGGCGTGAATTTAGAATTTCTTCTGAATATATCGCATCATCATATTTGGATCGTTTTTGTTTTAAACTTTAAAAAAAAAAAAAAAAAAGCGGGAGAAGAATTATCTCAAACAATTTGGGAAATATAATAAAATAGATTGTCTGATGTAAAATTTTAATTTTTTCAATTTTGGGGGAAAAGAAAATATCGTTCAAAAGTTTAAAAAATTCAGAAAATTACATTAATATACAACAAAAGGTATTTCTTTAAAACGAAAACTCTTTTCTTTTTTGATTTTGGATTGATTTTTTTCTACGATCTTTAAAAATGAAATTACTGACTAATATTGCAAAAATAAAAGCATACGAAACAATACAAAATATAAATTTTAAAATTTTATGCTTCAAATGCGCACGGATTTCAAGATTCATTGAGTTATTATAACGATTGATTACGTGGCAAAATTCATGGATATAAGTGCAATGACTGGGCATCGGACATATGCACGCACAAACACTTTCTTTTATAAGTACAGGGCAGTGATTGAGTCTATAGAAACTAGTATATTAAAAGTGCAAACAAATCTTACTATTATTAAACGTTTCCTTTATCTACATATATTCAAATACATGAAATATTTTATGGTAAAAAAAGTGGTTGCTATGCTAGTCTAGGGTAAAGTATTAGGTGAAGAGCGTTTGTATCCGAGAGCCGATTACACTCCATATAACTGACCATCGACCGGCCCGAAGACATACCGATACACCACGTAAAAGAGAATACCCTGACATCCACTACATCAAGACTGGCGGGAACTGTGGTTGAACTGCCATCACTAGCCACGATACATCACTCCCCGTAGCCCCGTCATCGATGGGAGGAGGGTCAGACACACCTATTATTGTGCCCACCGGGTTGGCGAGATCCAACCACCATACCGAACGCATCTAATCCTTAATTACGAGATGCCCCCGGGGGTCTACACACCATGTACGTTACTTGCGCGATAAAGCAGGTGTTATAAGCCAAAATTTTCTCTCAGGTATGATATAGAAGCTTAAACAGCGGAGTGTGAGTTCAAAACTCGTCTTCCTCAGTATCTGGTAATCATTCAAGACTATTGAATCTGTCCCCTAATAACTTTCCGTATTGCATCAGAACAGGATGTTAATGTTACAAAAAATTTAAAAAAATCTAAAAGGGAAATACAGAATTAAAAAAAAAGGATTATCTTCTATTATGTTTGAGGGGCCGCGGTGGCCTGGTGGTAAGGTTTCGGCTTCGGAACATGAGGGTTTCAGGTTCGAGATTGTACCGAATAACTGTCGGGTAAGGAAGTCTCTTGTACGTTAAATCTGTCAGGTTAAACGTCCTCACGTTAGTGTGGTGTGGAGAGGGGGGTGCCACCTCAGGTTTCATTTGACCATGGTTAGAAATTACGAGGTTCGTCCCCAAATAGCCTTCGTGTTGCTTTAAAACGGTACGTTAATATAACTAAACTAAACTAACTCTATTATGTTTGAGGATGTTTGATAATTCGTAAATTGCAGTGACAAAATTTAATACAATGATTATCGCTTGGTTGTAGAACATTTGATAATTGTGAAACATATTTATGTAACACAGTATTCACTTTCATGATCATATTAAATACTGAAAAGAGTAAAATTAATTTTAAAAATCTTCCTTGACCAAATATAATAAATTATATCGTTCAAATGTAGAACAGAATAAAGAATATTGTTTATTAGAAAGAATGTCCAGGAAATGAAGAATAGAATTTAAAAAGTATTCCTTATTGAAAGCAATATTCTGGAAAGGGAGAATAGAATAATTTTCTTTTATTATTTTTGACACAGTTTAAGAGGTAAGAAATTGGAGAGATGAAATGATGATGGATTTTCTAAAATTATCGAATAGATGTTTGAAACAGGGTAATTAATTTCATAATCATATTAAGTACTTATCAAAATTAGAATTGACATGCGATTAAGAATGATAATGAAGCAAAATGGCACTTTTGAAAATCTTTCTTCCTGATGTACTCAATTACATTCATTTGCACTTTTCAGACAGGAAAGGCAGATTTGGAATAAATGTTATTCTTTACTATACTTTTATTAAACAAGAAACGTTAAATAAATTTAAAAATGTTCTTTATTCTTTTTGACATCATTTAAATGATAAGAAATTAGCAAGATGAAATTCAATTTGATAATCATCAATCGATCATAATTTTATTTTTGGTGGATTTTAAAATTTTTTACTGGGTTTGTGTAACAGGATAATCAATTTCTTTATCATATTAAGTACTTATCAAAATTAGAATTGGCGCACGATAATGAATGATAATGAAGCAGAATGATACTTTTGAAACTTCTCATTGGCCTACTTTGTTCATTTACCTTCAGTTGTAGTTTTTATATATAAAATGTAGATTTGGAATAAAAAGTTATTTTTTATATATTTTTAATTCTTTATGATTTTTTTATCCTTTCACCATTCTTTATTCCTTTTTTTTAATTTTTTAAAAAATTTTCATTGTTAGTATATAATGAAACGAGTGAACATATTTCATATCGATTATCTTGATTCGATCACCAATTTGATTTCATGTCAGACTTAAAAATAATAAATTTTAGATACATATAACACAGTAAACAATATCATATCCAAATTAACAATTTATCCCCAAACTAATATTGACACTCTTTAATGAGGAATTTCATTCTGTCAGTTTCAATTTTGAATTCTAATTTCATTTTTAGCTTCGATATAAATATATGACAGTAACCTGGTCAGTACAGGCCACTCCCATTAAGCATTTTAATTTTAACGAAATTGAATTTTAACGAGAATGAAAAGATCGACACGTGCCTAAAACGTAATGAACGATAAACACTAAAAGCAGGACAATAAAAAATATTTCGTAAAAACTCCTTTGTCCTTAATCCACCTCGCATACATAAACCAGTTTAAACCGAATCTATTCTCAATGACCCGAACTGGACGCCACTACTGGCATAGTAAGAGCACAGAGATATGTAAACCAAAACAGTCGAACGTCAGGCATTTTATAAGTCATATTCAGGGAATGCCCCCAAGGCTGTTGATCCCGAATAACAACAACGAACAAAAAGCAGAAGTGTTTGTTTACATTTCTAATTCTTCGCGCTTTTACCTTTCTTAAAAACCAAATCCCAGTACCTTTATTCCGGGAACAAAAACGTGCAGGAGCGTCAAAATACAGAAGGTCGGACCTTCACGGCCCGACCAATCTGAAGACGAAACCGCGGTGACGTCAGAGAGCCACTCCACGAACGAAGCAGAGGCTCGCCTGCATAAAACTAGAAAGTGCAAAAAGTCACAATCATTATGCTATATCTTTTACCGTAATCTTGCCGGAAATTCATTGGTAGAAAGTTGGTCCTGACTCCACCGACTACAATGATGTCTGACATGATCTACCCCTATGAGAACGGGCATCCCGATGTTCGCCTTGGGGACGACTCCCTGTTCTCCACTGTGGAACCGGCACCCCCCGTAGAAATCTTCGCCCTCCACAAGGCCTACCATGAAGATAAATCACCCCAGAAAGTTGATCTCACCATAGGAGGTAAGATCAATTTGGGCAAAGTTTCGTTACTTTGCTAAGTATTAAACAAATACACAGTTATTCGTTTAATAGTAGACCTCCCCCAAATGTTTTTAACAACGAATATAAAGTTTGCTGTTTATCGGCTTATGTTAAAAAAAAAATTAAATAAAAAAAAAGAACCCTGAATACCTAATATATGAAAAATATTATACATCTAACATATCTATATTATAATTAAGCTCTAAAAAAATTAATAGTTTTGTTGAATATTTCGAACATTAATTCAAGATTGGAGACTTAAAGCATGCATAAATGTATCGTTTTCATGCATTTTTTAAAAATTTAATAGTTTATAAAATAATTATCTCTCTTTATTTGGGAGTGAAAAAACATATAATTTATTTTGAGTTAAATACTTGAACCAGAATATTGGGTTAAAAACTCAAGTCAGATTATTGAAGAATATAAACATCAAATATACAAATCAAAACCGAAATTTATTTTCAAAACTTTTTGTATATAAATTTTTTTCGAAGTACAATAAGAATTAAAAATGTAATACTATATTAATTATGGAGTATTGTTCATGCTTATTGAATTCCACTTTGTGAGCTATTTAAAAAGTAAAGTAATAATAACTAGGAGTATCAATTTTTATTGAGATATTTTTTGCAAATGTAACTCTAATGGTGCCATAGTAATGAAAAAGTGTTTATGATTCGGCCTTATGCTATGAAATAAACGTTGAATTTATGTCAGCTTTATAAATCGTATACATTAAAACTGTGACAAGTACAGGATATCGAACATTTTTTGTCATATATTGCTCAATTTTAGCTGATTTTATAGTATCAGTTTCATTTGAAGCTACACATTAACTATCTTTCAACTATAAAGAATATCAAATTCTGTATACATTTAGTTTTACAAGCATCCATATTTCTTCTTTGCGAAGTACTGAGAAAACATTAGATACAGTTGGTTGGTTCCTTTTGTTGACACTTGCGAATAAACAGAAGCAAACTGATAATTTCTAAATAATATTGTGACTAAAGCATAGAAGCAGTCAACGCTTGATTGCTTCAGAAAATGAAGATGGATCATTTTGAAATGAATGAAATTTGCAGAAAAAGCATAATGCATATAATTAATCTTAGAAACTGTCAAAATGTTGATATCTTCACATCTTTTCGAGCTTGAAACCATTCTTACAATATTTACATTAAAAAGGAACCTTAGAAAGTAATTTAAGCTGTTAGTAAGTTTGTTAAGCAGATATAAAATAACCTAAACGCTGAAATTTTCTTATGCAAAAAATTATTAACAGTCCTCTAGCCATAAATAAAAGACGAAAGTTGGTATTTTTTTGAAATATAGAAAGATGTTTGGGAAAAAAACCTACCATCTGCTGTTCTTCTTATAATTTCATTTGTTATAAAAGAAAATATGACTTTACCTACAATAAAATCATAAAGGGATATGGGAAACTCTATGATTTTCATATATAAATATGTTTATATGTAAATGTAAAATGGATGGTATAGTTTGTAGAATTATGTTTGGCCATCATGTCGTGTCCACTCTTGTCTTTTGTGTCTGTCAATTTAAAATTTACAGTGATAGTATAAAAAGATGACGATATTACTTTTCGTATGACAGAATAAATTGCGATATCGGGTAAATAAATGCAGTAATACAGGGAAAAGCTTTTGCAAAAGAATTAAATAATTAATGAAATAATATTCCGATTTATGATTATCATTCCAATGATTCGCAAGAAAACGATTATATAAATAAATTAAATAAAACGATTATATAAATAAATTATATAAAACGATTATATAAATAAGTTTAAAAACCAATTCGTTAAACTTTCTACAACGTTTTTGAAAACTGAGTTCCGAAGGAAGAAATCGCTTTTAATTCATTATAAGCAAAAGTTAAATCTGTTGATTTGTCTTTAACAAAATAAATTCGCTCAATGTAATAAACTTAATATATAAACTCCCTTTTCATGGAATATATTACAAATGTTTTTTTTTTGGTGGTACATAAAATCTAATATATGAAATATAATTGTTTTCAACTTGAATCTGAATTGCATGTTGGGTTTTTTTTTTCTTAATAAATCACAATTAAAATTTTGTAGGCAAAGAGAATTAACAATTAGAAGGGACAAAGAATGTTATACCTTTTTTACGGAAGTTAAAACATGTTTAAATTTGTTAAAAATTACAGTCGAATGGATTTCGAAATTTGCCTAAGTTGGAAGCGTATAATATTGGAAGTTTGACTAAATACTTTTAGATGAATCAGAAAAATTATCTTTTTAATTTAAATTACTGGCTTTCACTCTTCTTTCAAGCATATTTTAAATTTCTTACTTGCAAATTTTTTTTAATAATTAAACTTGCTGAAATAGGAGCTAATGTGGAGTTAAAAATACTTGAAGTAATGGCATTCTTTTAGGAAAATACTACTGAGTTTTAAAAATACAGCATTTTTATAAATATCGTCTGCTTTAAATTTATATTTTATTCACCAATATTCTGTTGAATATAAACTCAATTATTAGTTTTTAAAGACTAAAATTGAAATTTTTTTTTCAGTAATTTGCAATTATTATTTCTTCTACTAACACAGAATATACATTTTTATTTCCCAATTTAGAACTTTTTTTAAAAAATGAAACCTCGAATATGATGAATAAAATATCATTAAATTTCACAATAAATTCAACATAAAAGTTCATTCGTCAATATATATCCTGATTTTTCAAAACTGCTAATTTTAAAAGAGACCTAATGTTAAGAATATGATTGATTCTGTGAAATTTCAAGTACATGGCCTATATTAAATAAAGAATCAAAATAATTTTCGAATAATCGAGATTCAAACTGAAAAATTGAAAATTATGTAAACGAAATAGTTTTTAGCGAAAGAATGCGATATTGAAAAATACATAAATAATATTATACTTATAATATTATTACACCAATACGACCATCCAAATTAATCGATCTATAAAAAATAACAAAATTAATAACAAATTAATTTTTTTAATTTCTTTGCTTTGTTTTTTAGATTTGCAATATCATTATTTCAGATCGCATAATTTAAAATTTTATTTATGCATTTATTTAATTTAAGCAAATTTCCATCTACCACCCAACCCAAGTTGATGGCAAAGAAAATGGAACTCAACCAAGTCCTGGTTGAGATTAACGGGCTGCAGAGAATCTTGAATTCAAGATTAAAAAACTCTTATAACTTTTTTTGTTTATTACCATCTGAATTTTATTTCAAACGGAATCTTCTTATAATTTATGCATTTACAATAACAAAATAACCTATATATTATTAAAAAAGAAGAAGAAATAATGTATAATATTTACTAAAGAACATTTGTTTTTGTTTAAACATGCATCATAAAAAAACAGCAAATGCTTAACAATTAATTCAATCAAAAATGAAAGGATTTTGAGGCATGCGTTGTATTGTTACGCAACATTGGTAAATAATGAAAGTTCATCTCGTGTTTTGACTTGCTAACTACTGACATAAAAATTCCACGCCAACACATTTCACAGCAATGCAGCACAATTTCATCATAAATCCATCAACCCACTTAAAAAACATGCACGATGCTGCCATTGGAAAACAAATTTAACACAGAAGCAGCGCTATGAATTTAGTATTGAAGCACTTTTGTTTTTGGTGCCAGTGTGTTATGCAATGGCGACGGTCAAACGAGAGAGAGTTTACTAGGACTCTATAAAGATGGTTAGAACGATGTCTTGAACTCGTTTCTGTCCAAGAGTAGATTAGAATTCTGAAGCACGTTCAAAATTAACCAGGGCAAAAAAGTTAGGGTTGACACAACCTTCTGAATACATTTTGTTCTGTGTCCAAATAGAGGTTCCGCCTAGTTTCTACAGGTGGGAAAAAAGTAAGAGTATTTGAAAGGTACTTGAGGGAATGGGTCATTGTAAACAATATCCATCTAGTTGATTAACCCATCAGATTGGTTACAGGTCACAAGTTCTAGCGTGAAGTTCAACTTAACTTGAGCTTGAAATGTGGATTGACTTCTTGAGAACATGTGAGGAATATTAATGTTGCAGATTCAGATTCGAGTATCTAGAGATTTCTGATAAGCATTTTGGGGAAATCCAAAAATATTTATGAAGAGTTGTATATTTAATTGTTTTTATAATTAGGCGAGGTAAGA
This sequence comes from Argiope trifasciata, assembly GCA_026543055.1. Classification (NCBI taxonomy): domain Eukaryota; kingdom Metazoa; phylum Arthropoda; class Arachnida; order Araneae; family Araneidae; genus Argiope; species Argiope trifasciata. The sequence goes on along the minus strand of JAPMOQ010007423.1, from coordinate 497,919 downwards.
TTTTTCGAGAATGTGCTTTTCTAGTAGTTCTGGTTAATAAAATTCACATTCCACGAAGAATACCATAATTTAGAATTAGTTCTGGAATTGCAATAAGTGGTATAGCAGTGGGTGTATCGATTGCACGTGGAGCAGCTTTTCTTTTTTTCTGGAAAATATGAGTATCAACATAAAACTCTTATTTTGTTATAAAGAAATTTTATTTCATCTTTTAAATGCTAAAATCTTTAAATAAGGAAGATAAGCAAGAAAATATTTTACGCTGATTACTGTTTGATTCTCACGTTGCTATTTGTGGCTTTTGTTCAAGATGTAATTAATTTGTAAGAACAATCTAAAAGAAACACTAGTTTATTATCAGCCTTTTTGGTCATAAAAAATAAATTTGATTAAACGTCTGACAAAAGTTGTTATCACAGGATCAAAAAAATTTCATATACTTATATGTGAAAGTACATACTGACAAAATGTAGACCACTTGACAGATTTGGCTCCAAATTTGATGTGACTCTTTGTTTTAGATGCTAAATTAGTATGCCACATTTTATTTGTCAAATCTTTTTACATGATGTAGAAATCTTATTCATTTTTACTGTAACAGTTGGACATACAGTCTTTCTTTTAATGGCTTTTTTTCATATTTGATAGAACCTACACATTCGGTGCGAATTACATATTCAAAATTCATTCGTCTAGCTCAAAGTTATCTGAGTTATCATGGTCATAAATAGACGTAATTCCATTTTTTTTAACTTTGAGATATTCCAAATGCTTATGCAAGTTTGAAATTTGGAGATTCATTAAATTATCGAGTTTGAATTTTTTTCCATTTCAATACTTTTACTTTCTGTGTTTTGCATAAGAAAAAGTAAAAAAAAAATCATTAACATTTCGCATACTATTTCAGAACTCTTATAATTATAAATTTTTGGTTTTTCGGCATTTTGGAATTTTTTTGAGATAAGATTGTCATCTAATATTTACCATTCTAATTTAGAATGATGAATAAAAAATAGTTGATTCATAATGATGGATCATAATTTCGTTGAAAAATAGTTTGCATTTGCTTCTGAATAGAGCACTAATTACATAAAAGAAACTTCTAAAAAAAGATCTAAACAGTATACAATAATTTTTAACGAAAATTGATTTCCTTAATGAGCATTATCATATTCAGTAAAAGCGAGGAATAAGGAAAAATTTTACTATTGTGTGCTGAATATGTGGAAAGCATCACTATCAAATTAAAAGCATAAAAAAGACTCTTTAAAAATCTGATGAAGAATTTACCATTAGCTCTGAGAATTTTGAAAATTTCGAAATCTTTCGAAACTGAGAATTTCGAAATCTTTTATAAATAGAACATTATCGAAATACTTCCCCATAAAAATTGAAAATCCTAAAATCATACATCATTGCAATTTCAGATGGCGTGTGATGTGCTTGCATTTGCATATTGTTTACCTAACACTAGCTGAGTAGAGAATAAGATGCATAAGAGGTGCTGAAAAGATTTAGATTGGATTTTTGATTAAGTGTCAAAAGATATTTTTGTTATTCCAAAATACCATAATGTTTTTAAGCTGATTGGATGGTAGGTGTTTCTTCTGTTAGGTATTTAATCTGTATCCAATCATCTAAGAAACAGTAAAGAATTCTAGATTGACATAAAAATTCTCTGTCATCCAATCAGTTTCTTTCTTTTAAACTTGATTTGGTTGTTTTGCATATTCATTGAATACTCTTGACAATGTTATAAATAACGTAAAACACAAAATAGAAATTAAAGCATAATGAAAATATCAATTTAAAAATATTAATGCATACTATTATTAACTAATTGAAAATAATGTAAATAATATGAAGTAAAATTTAGAACGTAAACGACATTAATTTAGGATGAACTAAAACACAACAAATTGAAATAATGGCACAGATAGAAGACATCGATTAGAATTTGGAACGACATAAAATGGAATTTAGAGCATAACATAAATAGAAAATTAGAGCAAACTATAAATAATTTAAAATATAAATGATATTAATATTAAACTACTGCAGGATATTAATTTAGAACAAAATATAAATAATTTAAAATAAAATATAAATATTATTAGTATTAAACTACTATAACATATACAAACAAAAATGCAACAAGAAATCATCAAATTATATATGAAGGTATTTAATCATAAAGAACGTGAAATAAAATTTTAACCCCACTCAAATTATTCGAATAAAAATTTGCATATTCATAATCTACATGCTTGATAAGATAATTATTTTGATAGAAGGACCTTGAAAATATTTACATGAGATCTCTTGTCATATAACTATCCTTCTGTAATCTATTCAGTAATTTTTTTCCTCATCAACTATCAAAAGCGGAAAATAAATTACCGAAATTAACTTTCAATGTTGAAAGAAAGAATTATGCACGATAGTAGCTCTAAACTTTGTATACTAATTTTTTATGCCGGAAATAAAACCGTTAAGGACTTTGAAATTACGTGTTATGCATTAAAATTTTTATCGAATTCACCGTCAGATAATTTAGTAAGGCAAGCGACAAAAAAAGTAGAGTTTTTAACAATTAGAATTAATATTCTGTGTCGATAAAATGGAGATATGTAGGCTAAGAATACTTTTTTTAATTATCGTTTGCTTTCAACGTTAAATAGATAGCAAACAAATGTAAAAGATGTAAAAAAACGCGTTTGCAATTTCTTTCAAAACTGTATGGAAATAACTTAATATTTTGAAAAAATATATAAAGGATATATTTTTCAAAATTTGATTACACAGATTAATAATAGCTTGTATAATTGTTCTTCATCCTGAATATGATGTATTAATTTAAAAAGAAAAAAGAATTTCTTTTAAAAGAAAGAATTTTTAAAGAAGAAATGTCACTTGAAATGAATATAAAGAAATTGTATGCCTCATTTCGAAAATATATTTGATTTAAGATAGTTTTAGGATAAAAAGACTTTCCTTATGTTATTATTCTACGGCAATAATTAACTGGAATATTACCTTTTTTATGGAGATTATGTCTAAGAAATCTAGCAATATGATCTAATAATTTATTGAAATGTATTGTGATTTTTCATTTCACGATTATTTTAAATTTGAAAAAAATATTTGAGTCATAGTGCTCTAGTGGAGATTTCCTGGCTCTGAAACTGAAGGATTCTAGGTTTAAGACCCGACACCAAGGAAGAAATGTTGTATAAGGGGGTCTAATTCACATTAATTCCATAGAAATCAAACGTCCTACTACTGGGGATATGATTATATAATTCTCGCCATCTAATTGGGCTTCCAGATTACAAGTGTTGCGTTTAAAAGAACAGGACGTTAGTAAAGTAAAATAAATAAAATATTCAAAACCGGATGCATTTCCTAGAATGTGAGGCAAAAAAGTGGAAATTTTTTAAAATGTTAATCAATGCAACTTAAAACAAAATAATAAAAATAATTCATTAATAATATAATTTAATGTAAATATAATAAATTGGCCACTGAGATAAATGATACTAAAGGTTCAAATTAAAACATGTATCAGTGATTGAGAATATGCTTTTCGATATGAAAAGGATATAGCATACATAATCACAGGAAATCATAAAGAGCAATCATTATCTTTCCAAACAAAATTTTGTGTTTCATTTCGTATTGCATTCATACTTTTTTCGATTATTGTTTACAGGAAAATTATATCTTTGTAGTCAGTGTTAGTAATTTTGAATAATCTCTATATGTTCTTGTTGAACAAATAAAGTATCTAAGAGTCCCGAATAACCTGGGATGTATAGGGGTTTCAATATTTTTTTTTTAGATTTTTTTTTTAAAAAAAGATGTAGATTTGGATCGAGTTGGAAAAGATTGTCCTAGTTTTTTCTATATTTTTTTTTAATCACTTAGTTAAAAATTATTTAATTTTTAAAAAATAATTCCTATAGAATTTCCTTTTACAAATTTTATGAAACAGTTGTATGCTTTTTTGTTGTTGTTGAATAATTCCATTTTGCTTTTCGTAATTTTTCCCCAATATTATTTAAATTACATTTATAAATCATACTCACATTTTTGTAAATGTTAAATTATATACATGTCAGAGATCACAATGACCATGTCGCAAGACGGATCGTTTCATACTCTGCATCTTTAATGTTATTGGAGGACAATCTGTTCTTTTTTTACATCTTGATTGGGATTCAGATGATCTGGCTACTTTAGATAAAATTATTAAAGATGAGCACATTTTCTCTATACCATTTCAAATATACCACATAAGTTTTGAATATTTTGCAAGCAATAATATGTATGATTTGCAATAGATTAGTTTTTTACAGTTTTATCTTTTCATTTTTGAAACTGTTTATCTTGCAGTAGTTGAAAGTAACAAATAGTCTATACTTATAATAATAATAAATAATTCGATCATAAATGGTCTATTAGTGGAATATTTTGGAAGTTGTATGTTTGATAAAATCTTGTGAATATAATGAAGCTTTATTTTAAGAATATATTATAATGTTTATGCCATTATATACAGATAAAAAAAAGTCATTTATAATTTACAATAGTGCAGTTGTAAAGCGGTTACAAATAAATTGTAAAAATGTAAACATAACTTGCATATTACAAGAGGGTAAATTTAGAACGAATGTGTGTAATTAACGATAATCATCTATATAATGGTAGAGCCAGATTAATTATCTAAAAAAAATATTATAAATGAACTAGTTATGCCATCTGACGGTGACATCACAAAACTTTATAGGAAGAGGAACTAAAAATGTTTTTTGATTTCCAATATTCAATTTTTAGATACCATGCGAAATACGAATATTAAATTTAGTTAGAAAAAGAAGATAAACTTTCAGAAACACATTAAATTTGTGACAAAAGGGTTAAAAAGATCTTTCTTACCAATAAATTAATTAGGTATTGATAGTATATTTTCATAGTAAAAATTACAATTACAAAATATTTGGTTGTTTACATTTTTCTTAAATATGAATAGTTTTGTAAAATGAATATCTATCGGTTATTTCATAATTATTTTAAATTTTATATATTTAATTTCATAACTAAATTTGCAGCCTTTTTTACTTATATTTTATCACATAAACATAATATATTATTCTATCAAAATTTGTCATCCTATTCCCATCTATTTAATTCATTCAAAATTTATAAGATGAAATAGTCTCTAAAAAGCAGTTGCTATTTATAACTGGTATAATCAATCCACATGAATAGTCATTTGCTTACAAAAGAGTTTAACATCCTAATTCTTAATCTGATTGGTTCATTCGAAATATGTATGATATGATATTATAACTATATAGAACATTATCACAAAGCATCTCTATCTCTATTGCAAATGAAAATTGGAAAGGGAAAAATAACATGGCCTTACCTTTCAATGAGGAAAATTCAGAAAAAGAGTCAAGCAAAGATCTGCGAATAATGTGAACTTAGTTTATGTTAAATCAGATGTCAATGGCAGATGGCCGTTTGTTAGTTTAGCGTAGGTGTTAGACAGATTTTTATTATCGTAATATGAACTTTGCTCATAATCATACGATTCATCTCATTATGACAACCATGTTGTTTCTAAGTGGAACTTTAACTCAATTAAAATAAACCAAAGCCATCTTATTTAATGGAACATTCTTTCTCATGGTCGAAATACTCGAGTTAAGATGTAGCAATGATTGATTTTAATTTTACATTAGTTTTTTTGGCAATGTATCTTTTCATACATTTCTGCGCATGCTGTATTTGTGATGAATTCATACTACTATAAATTAAAAACTGAACAAAGATTTTCCATATTTCAATTGATGTTTATTCAAACACGTTTGATACATTAGAACCTTTTTTTATTTTTCTGAATAAATTAAAATTTTGCCAGTTTAAAACTTCTGATATATAAATTAATTATTTTTGGAATATTAAACTTCATTCGATATTCCAAGCCTCTTCTTAAACGACATTGAAACATATAACCTTACGTCATTAAAATTACCATAGAAACAGAAAAGAATGACATTTCTAGATCAGGGTTATAAACCAGATTAAACAAATTTTGTTAATTTTCGGGGACATTGAACATAATGTCTTTACGTTTTGTTTACTTTTGACTTTAATGCCATCTGTTTCTGTTAGTTGAGGATGAGATATATATGATTGGCTGAAGCATCTCATTATTTAGGAATCTCTATCAATCTTATTATTTATATTCAGTATATTTAGAATATCCTTGCTGCATATAATTTGGTGTTAATAATATATAACAGGAAATTTTAAAATTTGATCCTTTAATAATGATTTCGAGAAAAAGAATTCGACATAAGAAATTCTTCATTCACTTCCCTGTAAACTTTTCATTTTATATTTACAAAATATCACAAATTTTCTGATTTCAAACTCTTTAGCCTTTTAAAATCGTAAAACTGCACTTATTTCTTAAAATAGCCAAGCATGAAACGATAAATTCTAGTGATAAAAATAGAATATTATGATGAATTTAGTAAATCTTAAAATTTAAATCACTTAAATTGGTAATAACAGACAAATATAGACTTGCAATATTATCATATCACTAACCCATAAATATAGACAAAACTTATCCAATCTTAGCTTATCTAAACAAGACAATCTGTAATAATAACACTGTTCAACCGTGAAACATTGGAGATAAATATAACAACTGTTTTCACAGCCGGTAACGAATATTACCCAATATACAAACCGATATGAGTAAAACAGAGATTTATTCACCGAATAGCGGATTAACTCTTCTGTTGCCACAGTGGATGCACTCAGCCGTTAAGCGAGGTCGAAATTTGATAGATTAATCCGGGAGAGGTTCCAAAGGGTCATTTTCTTTGGCTGGTGAGAAAAGACCCAAAGGTTATCGGTTTCAGAAGAGAGAGAAAATATAAACATTTTGAATCAAGGTCAACTTCTGTGTCATTCAGAGAAACGATTTATTTAGAAGTCAGTGTGAGAAATCTGTTATAAATTACCTATTTACGCATAAATCTCTGTCTTCATTAATCAGTTAGACCTGTAATTTTCTGCATTATGGCTTTACATTTCATTTAGCTGATGGTGTACAGGCTAAGGGGTAGAGAACCTAATCAATGATATGAGTATCCCGCGTTCGAGTCTTAGTTCGGGTTTGGTTGTTGGGTGAGGTGTGTGAAAGAGTCCCTCTATTCAAAAAGGGTTGTGTCTGAGAGTCGTCTTCATGTGAACTAGAAACAAACCTCTGTCCAAGGGTCTTTACCCTCAGAAACTACTCCCCGTCCCATTGTAAAGCTGACACGACATCATTATTTTTGACTTCCTTGTATACCAAGTATAAGAAGCATAATGTCAACATTTCAAATGGCTCAAAAAAAATAATAATCTCAATAATTCACAAAATATCAAAGCTTTTGAAAATTCTACATAAAAAAGAAATTGAATACCATTCCCAGGTAGCACAGAATGTTGCACAATATCATAAAATATTACGCGTTATTATATCATATCATTCTATACTCAATAATATTATACATTATTTCGAATATTCTTTAATAGCCTACAATATTGTATAAAATTTTGAATATTGTTTAATAACCTAAAATATTGTACAATTGTTCGAATTTTGTTTAATAGCCTATAATATTATATTAGGTTGTTCGGAAAGTAATTTCGTTTTTTCCTGACAAAGGATTTAATTGCATTTTTCGCACCCAATTTCATACTTAAACCGCAAGATCATTTTATGTTTTAAGAGCTGATATAGCAAGGCTTGAGTGTGAAAAAGTGCAGCTGATTCTTCGCAGTAGTTTTTGGATGGTGCCCTTTTAAATATGGAGAGCAATAAACAGCATTTTCGTCATTTTTTTTCTTTTTTGCTATAAAAGGTAAAAATGCTGTTCAAGCCAGAAATAAATTAGCCAACATGTGTGGAGAAGATGTGTTAACAGTACATCAGTACCAGAACTGATTTGCAAAATTTTTCCTTCAAATGAGGAGGCCAAAAACCACCTCGATCAGTTTTTTTTTTACAGCAAAGACCAAAACTTTTATGAGCGTGTAATCATGTTACTACCAAAAGGTATTAGACCAGAATGGCAAAAGTTATTAGACCAGAATGGCAATTTTATAATTTAATAAATAATTTATTCATTAAACGAAAATTTCTTTTCATTTTGACAAAAAAATACGAAATGACTTTCCGAACAACCCAATACAATATTTCGAATATTGTTTAATAACCTACAATATTTTGAATATTATTTAATATCCTATAATATTGTACAGTATAGGTATGCTATTCGGGTTAGTTGTAATTTTTTTGCTGAAATAAAATATATCTTATGATAAACTTATCTAGTTTTGATAATTTTTGCATTAAACTGTAATAGCTACATCTAGTGATATTGCAAATGAATAAATTTGGATGAAAAACTTCCAAATTTTAATTGCTTTAAAAGAGCTTATGAGTGCATATATCTATTAGATCTTGAGACAAAAGTTTTGTTAATTGTTCTTTAATTTTACTTCCATAATCAGTAGCCCTTTTGCAAAAAAGGCAGACTATAGACTTTGTGGGAATTTGTTTATAACAATAATAATTTTTTGATTATAATAAAATCCCAAGTCATTTGAAGCATGCTTGTAAATTTGTTTCTCTCATGTCTACATTATTCCGTGAATTGTTGTATGGATTTTTGAATCACTTGTATAATTGTTCCAAAAAATTAAATTGATTTTGTTCACATCACATGTATCACGTTCGCCTGAAAATGTGATTGAAAAGAATATATATAAAGTGATAAGAAGTAGGTGATATAAAATGCTTAACAACGTATATAAATTACAAAGAGAATTGTCAAATAAGTCGTTACTTCCAGTAGCTGAAGATCAATAATTAAGATAGTATTATCTAAAATGACATTGAAAGGAACTATAAAATGTAATTTCCACTTGATCTATGCTGAGCACTCCAGAGTTTCGAGTACAATCTCAGGCTTGAAGGTCACTTTATTATAATACTAATAAAATTCATGAATATAACTCGGAAAATAATCGTTTAGCTAAAATAAAAAGACATTTATACACAAATTAAAGCAGACAGATGCAAAATTTAGAACACTGAAGATGAACTATTTAGAACAATGAGATTTAGAGTAATTAGGAATAGTTAAGATTTATTTTTAACGATTTGAAACATTGGATACTGAAAACAAAATTGCTCATATTTGAAAATAAATAATTCTAACAGTTGTATCCACATTGACACTAAAGGGCATTTCTTATTGTTATTTCCATTTGGACAATGCAATAAAAAATATCAAAGATTCATATGCATTCCCAGACGTTTAAATCATCTTGATTCTACTATAATAACCTTCATGAAGGTCAGCAAGGAAGCTCTGCAAATTTATCACTCATGACTTCGTTGTAATTTGTGCTGAAAGATCTCAGATCTGATCATCAGTGATCAGAATTTAAACTACACAAAGTAGAGGAAAATTGTTACTAAATGACCATGACAAGATACATAAGCTATGGGTTTTCTCTAGTAAAAATTGCGACGTAGTGAAGTTTCGAAGAAATCTTGTTGCATTGAAAGTAATTTCTATTTTTAGGATAAAGAGGAAGAGTATCTTCCAATGTTTTAGAGACTGTAGACGTAGAGAATTCAGTATATCTCTGTATTTCATAAATCATTGAAATTAAAGAAAAATCAGAATATATTAGGTTGGTGCGTATGAAATGTCGGATTCTTAAGTGATTGTATAAAACTGCATATCTTTCTTCAAAAGCTGTTTATTCAATCAAAGTATGCTCCATTCGCTTCAATACACTTCTCCCAACGAGATTTTAAAGCGTAGATGCCAGTCTTAAAAAAATTTTGGTCTTTAGAATTAATAAACTCTGATATCGAGTTTTGTCTTCATTTTCATAGTGTTTGCCCCTTAAAAACAGCTCTAAATGCTTGAAAAAATGAAAATCGGTCGGCGAGAGATCCGGTGAATAGGGTGGATGCTGCAAAACTTCATATTCCAGTTCGTTCCAGCTTATTTCGCTCTGTCAGTGCGTGCGGTACCCACTTGTCCATCTTCTTAACCTTGCCAATCTCAGAAAGGTGTCTCAATATCGTTGTATGGTCAACTTTCATCCTGATAGCAAGTTCCCTCGTGGATACGGCTGGATCCGCTTCCACTAGAGCCTTCAGGTCATCATTCTTCACAGACGTTTTGGGTCTTCCGCGCGGCTCATTTTGCAGTGAAAAATCGCCAGTCCGAAATTTTTCGAACCAACGCTGCACTTTTCGATCGTTAACCGTATTCTCCCCAAACGCTTGGTTTATGTTGCGTGCAGCTTTTGCAGCACTATTACCAAGTTTGTACTCATATAAGAAAATGACGCGAATGTCGGCAGAATTCATATCGGCAATAAACTCAAAAGAAATAACAAAAGGGAAGACCTTCGAGAAAACCTATTTTGCTGAAATGAGTCTCTGGCAATGGACAATACGACTATGAATGAGGTTATGCCAAAGACAAAAGTATAACGAAAACAGGGAGACAAACGTCCGCATGTAAAGAGAATCCGACATTTCATACGCACCAACCTAATAAAATCGTTAAGAGAAAAGTGAAAAATCAATGTACCAATCAGAGCAATGACTAATTTTCAAAACAAACCAGTTGGAGTGGCCTCCCCAAAAGTCAGAAATCATCTTGCATGCCGCTGACGTTGAATAGTACTAATTGTTAACTTTTGTCCTGAATTCAGCATTTTTACAGCATCTATCGCATCATCCACGACGAGTTATTTGGCGATTAATCCCTGGAATTAATAGAAAGGAAAAATTGAATCCACGTTTTAGACAAACTTTTTCCAACAACAGAAACGCATCTTTTGCACAAAACTGCTCTTTTAATCACAAAATCTCATATTAAATTTGGTACATTCAAGGCACTGTGTTTTTTGAAATATTGTATTTACATATATCTAAATATCAACAGATAATCAACCCACTGTCGGATTCAGTTCAAAATTTGGTTGATGTCTACTCTATAAATGTTAAATCTGTGTACAGAATTTTATCCATCTAGTGGTGCTAGGATCGCAGTTATCATGTTAACCTATATTCAGATAGCCGGAAAAAATTTTCTCAGAATTTTTTTTATATATAAATTTAGAGGAATTTGCAAATTTAGAGGAATTTGCAAATTTAGAGTACAGATTGTGTACTTAATCTTCTCGACAGAAGCGTTTTTGAGTTATCTTTGTCACAGACAGACTGACGAACATTTTTCAAACTTGGAAAGGTCTATATGTGGAGATTCGTTAAAATCCCTAGTTCGAATATTTTTTGACGATCATTATATATTCTCTATACTACATGTACGAGAAAGTAATAAAAATGGAAATCAAAACATCTTATACATCTTGAATTTCGCGTTATTTCGTAATTTCAACTATGTCTGTGAGAAATTAAGGAGATTAAATACTTGTTCCAGACTTTTAAGCACCATCCATTTTGCCAGTAGCTTTCTATCGACTCTTTTGTTGAAGCCTTGTTGCATTGTTAGTATTAATTGTGGTAACACTGGGCAGTATTTTGATTTTATATATGTTAAGGTAATAATGACAAATAAATAAAAAAGACACATAGCAAGTCGAAAGAAGGACTTTTTAATGAATAATATTTAGAAGAAATATCATTGTGATTCTTATCGTTCGACAGAAAACATTGGAAGTTCCATCATTTCTTCTGGGGTGATATTTTAAGGTAACTTTTTGAAAAGTTAATCATGCATATTACAAGTATATAAATTTTTTAGGCCAACACGGAATTATTACACACAGGAATAATCTCCCAAAAACTTCATCCTTACTAAACTTATGCCACAGACAGTTTTCGGTGGCACAGACACACGATAGTAACGAAATTTTAAGCGAATTCAGCATTTTTACTATATGTCTTGTGCCATCCTTGGCGAGTTATTTGACTATTAATTGATTTCATTATTAATTGATAATGAATTGAGTTTATTATTAATTGATGTCAGGTGTCAATAATATCGAAATATCAAATTTGTGTTTTTGGCGCGTTTTTCTCAACAGATTGAAACTCAGGTTTGAAATAACGTCTTACTTGTATTCACAATCAATCATATCAAACTTGACATATTTTAAGAATAATTGACGTTTTGGAATTTTCGCTTTTACAAGTTTCTCAAAGTACAGACCCACTGACAATCAATCCATAGCTGTATTTGGCACAAAATTTGTCAGATGTTTACACTATAAATGTTAAATCTATGTACTGAATTTTATCTATGTAATTAGCATCGTTTTATAATTATCCTGATAACTGAACAGACGTACAGACGAACTTCCTCCGAACATATTTGGCTCAAAATTTGATAGAACTCTGCAAATTTTGTATAAAGAATCGACCATATTTCAACTGTCTAGCGCAAAGAGGTTAAGTTATCTATGTTACAGACAAAGAGACAGATGGACATTTCGGGAAAACGAGTTTTTCGAACTCAGGGTGAAGATTCATCAAAATCTCGAGCTCCAATTTCTCAATAATTTCGATATTTTTTCCATACTAGAGAATAAACAAGAAAATAAAAAAATAATAAAAGGAGTCTTAAGCTAGAATCTCAATGTCCTTTTCTTTAAGTCTCTCTTCACTACCTCATTTTATATCTTTTGAATTTGTATGCCAGTACATTAGTTGCATTTCACGACCGCTACTGAAATCAGTGCAAGTGTACTTTTCCAGTTATTACAAATAACATAACTCATAATTTTATCTCTCTTTCCTGTAGCTTACCGAGACGAAGAGGGACGTCCTTGGGTTCTGCCAGTGGTCAGACAGGTGGAGGAGGAAATCACATCTGGCCAGAACTTAAGCCACGAATACCTGGGACAGTTGGGATTGGAAGAATTGAGCTCGGCGGCTACCAAGTTACTACTTGGTAGTGATAGCATCGCCCTCAAGCAAGGCAGGGTATGAAATCTTTCTATATAGCCCCTAATTAGAATATTTACTGCCCTGTCAGTGCATAGAGGGAGCACAAATAACCGTTGAGAATAATAACGAAACATTTTTCTGTAATTTCCTAGTCCTGTTTCCAGGGGATTTTATTTATCTATACTTATAATAAAGCTCAATGTGTGTGTGTGTGTGTGTGTGCGTGTGTGTGTGTGTTGGCGCTCTACAGGCCAGACCGTTGGACCTACAGCTACCAAATTTGGTACATGTATACCTTGGAGGTCGGGAATGTGCACCTCGGAGCCCTTTTTTTGAATTTTTAATTAGAATTTGAATTAATTAAAATTTAAGCGAAATTTCGACGTTTTTCCGCTATAACTTCCGAAATTATTATCGGACAAACATGATTTTTACATCAATTTAAAGATAAAAAAAATTAGCTTTCTAATGGTATCAGTGTTTTAATGTATAACTCAAGCTTCTTTTTTTAACGAATTTTTAAAGAAATATTTTAACTATGTTTTTTAAGCACGTGACTGGATAAAATAAAATAAAACAATGCCGGAAGTTCAAATGAAAAAACAACAACTATCATCGTAGATCAAATCTAAAGAAATACAACTTTCAGCACGTGACTGGATAAAATAACATAAATATAAAATGTGATATCTTCTATAAAAATAAATGCAAGGCAAAGGATTCAAGTAATCGTTTGCAATATTTATATCATTAATTCCATAAATTATCTTTATTTACAGTAAACCTGATTGAATTTAGACAGGATATGCGTTGAAATCCCGAGTTAATAGCATATTTCTATAATCGTTTGCAATATCTATATCATTAATTCAATAATTTTTCCTATTTTTCGCTTTCTTTGAAAAACATATTTAACATTTTGGCAATATCACCGAAAAAAACATTTTTAATATTTTGGAAGCATAATTGATAAATTATTAGAGCATTAAACTCAAAAAGTTTTTCCGAATAAAGTTACCGACTCTTTAACTACTAATAACCGAATCTTTTAATTTAAACTATTTCTTAAATTTTGGCTAAAAAATATATGATTTAATTGAAAATTTTAGAACGCATTACTCATGGCGAACCAGCTGGTCGCCAAAGGCGGCTAGTGTGTAATAGAAATAATGTTCCAACCTAGTGAAAGGCCATACGGGAAACTTGATGGGACCGTCGAAGAGCAACCCCACCTAGCACGAAAGACAAACGATACTTGATGATATTGTATCATCGAGTTTTTCAACATGTACAGAATCTAATCCATAGATATAAGAAATTTTAATTTTTAAGGAAATGAAGCTAAGTGAAAAATTGCAATATCTTTTATGATTTCAGAGAATAAAATAAGTCATTTTTGTCCAGAGGAAATTTAGATATTGTTAATGGATATCTCCCTCACCATTTCGTGATAAATCATTTTTGACAGCTTGGACAAAAACTGCTGTGATTTTTATTTCATAATAAATCTTTGGCTGATATGATGGCTGTTATGATGAAAATAACTTCTTGTTATCTTTTAAGCTGCAAAAGGAGATCGCGCTGAAATTTTCTCAGATAATTGGTATATAGTTTACAAATTTAACTATGGATTTTACGATTTATATAAAAAAGAAACAAGTGTCTAAGTAAAAAAGTTAATGGTCTATAATTTTTATATAATTAGAACAAGATTTTATGTTCACCGTGTACAGCAATAGAGAATATATAATTATTAAATAAATAAAGGTATATTTATCTTAAGTAAGATTAAGTAAATTTCAGTTCTCATATACCAGCATGAAATTTGTTGAAAATGCATTGAAATTTAAAATTCATTACCATTCTAATATGACATTATCAAATATTAAATTTGAAGCGAAGATGATGACAATGCAGTTATAAGGTAGAAGGAAATTCATTAATTTAACTATTGTATTTACTTCATTTATTCCTTTGTATTAATCTATCTATTGAAAAAGCAGCATCTTGTTTATCGAATGTAGCAGAACTTCGTCTGAGTTTAATTAATTTATATAATAAACAATTTCTTACAAATTTAGTATTGAATATGATCCTTGCTTTTGGATCCATAAATGCTTCTAGTACTAAGACATATTAGATTTTTTTTTTTCTTTCTCTTTCCTTTCCTTCATTAATTTCTTCTTTTCTTTCTTATTCGGGTTTTTGTTTTGTTGAAATTTGCAATATCATTTTTGTTTTGTAGGCTTTTGGTGTACAGACAGTCGGAGGTACAGGAGCTTTGCGAGTTGGCGCAGAATTCTTAGTGAAATGTGCCAAACTAAAATCATTCTACATGGCCGACCCATGTTGGCGTAAGTTTCATTCTCACATAGTTTAGAGTTTATGAAATTATAACCATAGCATAAAAACTTTATATTAAATCATTAATGCATGGCAAAATATAATTTGAATGAAAACATTCAGACTACAATAAAAATTAATTTAATGAATTTGCTAGCAAACAGGCAAACTGATTTGAATACATTTTAAGCGCAGAAATTTATATTTGACTATGTCATTTGCTTTTAATCTTTTTAAATTTAGTTATTGATAAGAATAATTTAGGAATCCAATGAATTAGTAGTCAATCAAGTCTGATGTACTATCAATAATGTATTAATAAATATTTTAATCACGAGGCAGTTATTTGCTAGAGCTTAAATACTAATCATTATAGTCAAAAAGAATTACAAGTTAAGTGATTAATTTTAATAGCAAATCTGATTACTAATACATTTTAATTCGTGACAAATGGATTATTTTGGAAAATAACTCAACTAAATATTATAGGAAAAATAATTTGTCCAATTTCTAAATCATACTATTTTATGAATACAAAGTTATATGCCCAACCAAAATAGTTACTTTAATAAATAATTTCAGTTCCCCAGACAGTTTGTTTGATTAATTTTTTGCATAATAAGTCATAATTCATATTGAAGTAATAATCTTTTTTAGGATTATAATATTTAGACCAAAAGAAAAGCCTAAAAATATATATAACATATTGTAATTATATTTTATATGGATCAATATCTTTTGGGGCTGAATATTAACTTATAGAAATATTTCAAATATTAAAAGGCGAGATTTACAATATTGATTGATATAAGGTTTACAATATTGATAAATTTTATTTTTTCTTATAGGTTACTGCTTTTATACTATTTTATTTATTATATATCCAATTCATAACATACATATTACATCAAAAGTTTAAAAGTAAATGCAATTTTCAATAAAAAAATTCATCAAAATCTTATGATCGAATTTTCCAAATATTGTTCAAGTTTTCTAAGTATATATTCCGATTTCAAAAAGTAAAATATACAGAGCTAAAATATCGCTAATCATATGTTCCATACTTTTTCTTAACTAAGCCAAATTTATCAAAAGTTTGATCATACATTATTTAAGAAAGAAAAAGTGTATAATTAAATTTGCAATGAGCAAATTTTAATTAAATATTCGTCAATTGAAAATTAGCCGAATTTCATTTTTTTAGCATTATCTTTACCTTTTACACCTGAATTTGGAGACCATTTAAGATGAGAAAAAAAAGGTGAATAGGTCATTGCTAAACAACGGCGAATTTAAATTATTCCATCTTTAGTTATTAAAGTTTCTGCTTCATTTTATTTTGTATTACTATTATTTCAATTCGGGAAGGAAACTAAAAGAAAAGTAGGATTGATAATTTATATTGATATACAGGATTAATAATTTATATACCTACTGATGTAAATGTTTTCATGTCCCTATTAAATATAAATTAAAATATTTAATTATTCCTAAACTAGTATTAAAATCTTTTTTACATTTCGGTATTTTTGAATTAAATTTGAAGTACTTCAATAACAAATATAAGTACTTTAAAGAAAAAATTAACTATCGGTGGTTTTTGTTAATCGTTTGGTTCAATTGATATTAATTTAATTTTTAAAGCTTTCATACTTTGGACGAAATTTAGATAATAAATTATTTCATATAAAAATAAGATTTTCAACGGAATGTTATGAGTATTTTAATATTGACCAACGAAGGGTATGGCAACTAGAATATTTCTATATTTAGTTATCAAGTAATATACGTTTTGATCAAAACAACATTTGTTTCATATTGAAGAAAGTATTTTGTTTTTATTTTTACAGCAAGCCATCATCTCGTATTTCCTTACGCCGGATTTGCTGTTTGCCGAATTTATCGATATTGGCATTCCATGAAGAAATGCCTGGATATTGAAGGATTGCTCGAAGATTTAAGGGTAAGAATTTTTTAAATTGAAAATCGATTATTCCAATGCAAATCAAGGACTTTTGATAAACCAATGATGGACTAACTCATGTCGTTTTATATTCTTTTAGAGAACTAGATCTATATTTAAAATTTAAAAACTAAATATGGGAACAATGACGTTTTGTCAGTTAAGAAACGAGCAGTATTAAGAAATATTTGTCAATAGAATACAATTTATAAACTAATGAAGGTAGTCTCTCCATAGCTTTCTCGTATACAAATACATCAAATAAAGATGTTTTTCTGTCTTGCACTCGTCTAAAGATTGTAGTCGTGCATAAAGTCAAGTATACATTTTGGGTGCATTTCACACATGAATAAAATTTTAAAAAGAAGATGGTATACCAAATTTTATTTAATAAAGTTGTATCATTTCGTGCATTAACTTGATTAACATGACTAAATCAATACTAGCAATGTATTGGGAAAACAGCTGGTTTTCAAAAGCTGCTAGTACTTAACGTAATTTACGCTTATACTCTTGTTGCAATTCTGAAATAATTAAGGGAACATGAAGAGTAATAAACCGTAATAAGAGTAATAATCCGTATTGCTGTGGAGTCCTTAAGATAATAGCTAATATGGCTCTGATAACAGATAAAAAGCATATTCAATGGAAAGGCTTTTGTAGAATGACCATTTTGGTTGCTGAATGGATGACGAGCGAATACCTGTCTAGGTGATGCCTTGAGGATTTAGCAACAAAATCAAAGATTCCAGATACAATAATCTTGGGGATAATTATTTAATGGCATTTCGATTATCTTTCAAGAAGTTTATTTTTCTCTGTCGTCACAACTTCAAGAAGCAGGGAAACAGTGTTGATGTCACTGTGAGTAGCAGATGAAACGAGAGGCGTAAATGGTCGTGCGGAATATCTCACCTGCGACATTTCTCTGAGTACTTCGGGTGGTTTCGATTTTTTGTCACTAATTTACTGTCTGTGTTCAGCTGTTTACTCTTGTGTGCACTTCGGTTACATTTTTGAATAGTATAAATGTTGTTATTTGCTACTGAGCCCATTGAACTTATGTACATATTTTGAAAAATACACACACAAATGTTGGAAATTATCCAACATTAACATATAATTAATTTTCCAACGTAACATTACACATATAATTTCTAAAAACTTTTTATTCAAATTCTATTATGTCTGAATTTTTAATATTTATTATATTCTTTATATCCCTTTTTGATGATTACGATACTTAATCTCTAAATATTTAAAACTCATACAAATATAATATAATAAAGTAAAATACTCTAAAGGATAAGTTCTTTTTATTCCCTCCAAGGATGCACCTCCAGGTTCCGTTGTGATCCTTCATGTTTGTGCTCATAACCCTACGGGAATAGATCCATCAAAAGATCAATGGATGAGAATTGCTGACGTCATGCAGGTAAGTTATTATTTGTTTTATTTGACGGTTTTTTTCTTCTTTTTTATAACAGCGGAATTTTGATATCAATTTCTTAGCATTTATCATTATGAAATGTTTCTGTAGTGAAAGCTTTATAAGCCAGATAACATCCTCAAGAACGAGTGATCACTATTGTCTGGCAGTCATGTTATTTGCATGCAAACCACAATTTTGCGAAATCGATCCTTGTTATCACTAATCTCTACATTGGTAACCTAGGACAGTAAATAAAACAAAACAAAAACCTCAATCTTCGTGCAGCTGTTGTGGCGTCCTCTGCCCAATTTTTTTTGAAAAAGGTATAAATAAATCAAGCTTATAAATAATCAGCCAATAAAAAATATGTATATAAAGGGAGATAAATAATCAGCCAATAAATTTAAAAAATGACAATAAATAATCAGAAAACAAATAATTAAACAAAGTTGATAAATAAACAGCAAATAAAAAAATGTGCAAGGTGCATTAGAATCAACAGTCAATATATCACCACTAAATAACGATATATATATATATCACTCGCCTAACCTCAAACTCATTGGAAGGGGATTAATGTAGTGGAAGCTTAATAAGCCAGATAACATCCAAAAGACTGAGAGGTCACTTTTGTCTTGTGGTCATGTTATCTGATAACAAACCCAAAGGTTGCGAGTTCGAGCATCGCTATCTTCAATCTTTACATTTCCATCTCACCAGACAGCTATTTCAAATTCCCTTCAAAGAAGAGGACTTGTCGAAGAGAAAAGACTCCCATCCTTTCAAATCATTGAAGTAAACTATCTTTTACTTGTTTCGATCACTTTCAGAATTGAAATTCTTAATCTGAACCAATGGCAATCGACTAGATATCACATACCTGATGTAAAAGGATTCAGTGAGACGTTTGGTGCAGTAGACATCCTTTAAAAAAGATTTGCTATCTAGATGACAATGAAAAATTGATATTTATTGTTCAAGTCTTCATATATGTCTTTGATAAAAGAAAAATAATTAGAGTCATTTTAGATACTATTTTAGATTATCCAATCCATTAGCGATTTTTATGGAAAGCTGTTCAACAATGATGCTTTAAAATCAGAAACAAAACATAAGATATATCTCAAAATATTTTATGTATTTGATTTACATTTAAAATTAAAATTATTAGATTTTCAAATTCATGCATTAATCGAATTAATTAGATTTTGAAATTCATAAATAAATCGAATTAATCACATGGATAGAAAGATAGAATCAAAGCACTAAGTAATAAAATTTTCTACATATTAACCAATTTTAACATTAAGGAATATTACTCGTCTTGTCATTCTCAGGTAGTACAACCTATTACTCAATACTATACAATATTGTGCAACATTATATGATATTATGTGATATATGATTAACAATATTCCACAGTATTGCGAATATTGATCAGTGTCATATAATGCTGTTCAATATTTGTATGCTACTAGGGTTGCTCGCAATCTCAAAGACGTACAGATTTATACTTGCTCACTTTCCCTGAATCCAGAGTTTGAGTTTTCCTTTTTCTCTTGCAGGAAAGGCGCCTGTTCCCGTTCTTCGACTGTGCCTACCAGGGCATCGCTTCCGGAGACCTGGAGAAGGATGCCTGGCCTGTCCGCTACTTCGTCTCCAGAGGTTTCGAGCTGCTCTGCGCCCAGTCCTTCTCCAAAAACATGGGACTCTACAGTGAGTAAATTACACGAAAGATCTCTTCAGTTGATCTTTAATAATTGTCATTTCATCCAACATTGAATTGAAAATGACTAATAATCACAGAGAAATTAATAATTGACAAACAAGTGTTCAAAATCACATGCATGTGAATTGCGTCGCACGTATAGTATTAGAATTGTATTGTATTATTATAGTATTTTATTGTCAGTTTTGCATGTACCAAAAGGAAATGTCTTGGCACCAAACTAAAATATAATATAAAATGTAGTTACCTACTCCATCCACTGCAATCTGTAATGATATTGCTATTTGAATTAATTATACGACATTAACCTTTTGCGAGGATATGGTTTTGTTTTCTGTAATGTCACTTAAAATCTCTCTAATTATATAAACATTTTGTAAAGATAATTCTGTAATGGAGTCTTTAGATTCATGTATTGTAAAATTAAATTTATACAATTAAATACCTTCTTAAGTTTCAAACACGAGAATTAGGTATTTGTGAGTTAAAAATTAGAATTCAATCATGAAATTAAACTTTGGTGATAAACTTGATCACCCTTAACGACAATTATTGAATCATTTAATTCGTTAAATTCTATTCATAATATCTGATGTACTCTAAGTAAAATGCAATAATCTAACAAATTCTGATCTAAATAATATAATTTTGAGAAACATCTATATGATATGACACATTTTCTGAAATAGAAGATGTCACCTAAAATAAGATCATTAATTAAGTTTAGAAAATGGTAATTCATAAACATATGGTTAAATAAAGTCCTACTAAAATAAGAAATTACAGGCATTATCATGGATTAAAAAAATCAGAGAAAAACTGCAATATCACAGTATGTTTCATAGACATAAAACCTTCTTGAATGAATTTCATAAAACAAGTTTATATTTAGTTATATAGTTTAATAGTTTTCTTTATGGTATATATTAATCAATTTTCTGATTTAAAATAACTATATGAATTAAATATTTCCTTTGCATGAATCATTGATCATTTCTTTACTATCATATATTGTCATTAATCACGATGCTCATTTGATTTTGGTCAACGAATTCTTGTTTGTATTGAAAATAACAATTGACAAACAAGTGTTCAAAAGCATATGCATGTGACTTGCGCCGCACGTATTCTTTAAATTCGCCTATTGTGAAATTAAATTTATACAATTAAATACGTGAATTGGGTCTTTGTGAGTTAAAAATTAGAATTCAGTCATGAAATTTAACTTTGATGATAGACTTATTCACCTTTAAAAGCTTTGATTAAATAATTTAATTCATTTAATATTATTCATAATATTTCTAGCATTCTAGGCAAGATACAATAGTATAACAAGATTTGATCTAAATAATATTTTGAGCAGCATCTAAATTATATGACACATTTTCTGAAATAGAAGAAGTCATTTAGATCATGTTGAAAATAAGATCATTTATTAAGTTTAGAAAATTACTACTCATAAATATATGATCAAATGAAATTCTACTAAGAAATTACAGGCATTATTATGGGTAAAAACCAAGAGAAAATCAGCAATATCACTCTATGTTTCATAGACATAAAATCTTTAATAAATTTCATAAGGCAAGTTTATATCTAGTTATCATAGTTAAAAGTTTTCTTTATGGTGTAGGTATATATTAGTCAATTTTCTGATCTAAAAAAATTGTATGAATAAAAAATTTCCCTTGATTCATGGATTATACCTTTACTATCATCTGTTACTCATTTTTCACGATGATCATTTTGTTAGCGAATTCTAGACCAAGTTCCCGTATATTCTCGTATTCTTTTTTATATTGATATATTATTTTCTAAGGCAAGTTTTCGTTTTTTTCTTCAGGCGAACGTGTAGGCAACTTGACGCTAGTCTTCAAAGACCCCGAAGTCATTCCGAATGTCCGCTCTCACATCACCATGATGATCCGAGGCAACTACTGCAACCCACCTCGTCACGGAGCCGGCATTGCTACCAGGATTCTCAATGACAACAGGCTCATCGATGACTGGTCAGTAGAATTGCTGACTGCATAATTGTTGATTGAAAAATTATTTTATAACAAAACTTGAAATTAGTTCATATTATCTTCAGATTATCACGAATCAGCATTACTTAAGGTTGATGGGTATTTCGTTGTTGATACAAGAATTGCATGTTTACTATATTGAGGAAGTTTTGATGGGAATTTCATGTAAATAGGGTTAGAAACGACTAAATAATTTTATAATTGAAAAACACTTGAAAGCAAAATGTATGATTGAATGGGGACATTCAAATAATTAGTTTCTTTGCAAGTAATTATCTGTCAACTGGTATAAGAAACAATGAAAAATTTCTTATTTAAGATTTGATTCTGAAGATTATCAAACACATTTGATTAATGGGTATTTCCAACAGTTAGGACTTTTATATCTTTTATATTTTATTTCATAAAATTCTCTTATCTCTGTTATTAAACCCCACTAATAGATTGCGCATTAAAATGGCAAATTAAACAAATTATAAATAAAGCTGAAATATATATTTTAAAGATATTGCAATTATTATTTGTTGATTTTTTATAGTTGTAAATGCCTTCTGTTATCAATGACCATCCATAACCATTAAAGTTTTAATCATTTACTCTGATGGTTAAAACTTTGCCAGATTTTCAGTTCAATTTTTTGTAGGCGCCATATATCACCGATGGCCATCGATTCTCCGATGGTTAAATTTCTTTGATTCACGACTCAATTTTTATAGACACCATCTGTCATCTATATACATCGATTTTCTGATGGTTAAATCTTTTCCAATTTTCAGTTCTATTTTTATAGATTCTGTCCCTCATCTATGACCATCTATTCCCTGATGATTGAATCTCTGTTCGATCCTCAGTTCAATTTTTATGGAAGCTATCTATCATTTGTAGGTATCAACTCTTTGATGGTTAAACTTCTTTTCGATTTCGTAGATACCATCTGTCATCAATGACCATCGATACTCTGATGGTTAAATTATTTTTTGATTCGCACTGCTATTTTTATAGACGTCATTATAGCCATCCACATATGAATTTCCTCGATTCTCCATTCGAAACCATCCTATCAAAGACAGCTGTTTATATGAGCTCGGTGCTTATATAAACATATATTTTAAGTCAAACTCTCTACCTTCCCATTTATTGTGTATATTCGGAAAAGTCTGTAAGGATTGAGGTTTCTCATTTACCCCTTAACTGCCAGATATCTACAGACTAGAAAATGGAAACATAATTAAAATGTTCATTCAAGACATTGGGAATTTCACTTCTTGAATGAATAAAAAATTCTGCATAAAAATTTATTTTTAATACTAGAAAAAAGAAAGGCAAGAGATGCATTCAATCGTTTTATGAATCAAAAAAGTATTCATTTTAATATTTAACAAATATACTTTAGTTTTAAGGATGAAAATCTATTTAATATTGAAATCTTTTCACTTTTGTCTGCAGTTTTATAATAAATCGTTGGATGTTTAAATTAATTTCATGATTTTCAAGTAAGAGTTTTTTTAAAAAAATCCCACAACTTGTGTAATTTTAAGAGTGCGATTTCTAGGAATTGAAGTTATTTTGCTTTATTGATACAGGAAGAAACAATTGAAAACCATCTCCATTCGAATCAAGAGGATGCGTTGGGCCTTGAGGACCAAACTTCAAGAGTTGGGAACACCCGGAGATTGGGACCACATCACCAGACAGATTGGAATGTTCTGCTATTCAGGACTCACAGGTAACAAAAGAATGGTTATTTAATGAAACGCTATGACACCAGGAATACTTTCCAAAAAGCAATGGCAGATTAGTTATTGCGTAAAATCTAAAGCACAAATAAAATTTATCGTTCAAGTATAGAATTTGCCTATTTTAAAAATATTTAATAATAATTTCTTTGAAATGTTTAATGAAATTCTTTTCAATTTATTGGTGGAGTGTCAGTGCCTAAGTACTTTTAAACAAGTTGAATAATTCGAAAGAATATAAATTCGATTGGCTTCGCAATTCAGTTTAAATTTTGTTATATTTTCCAAACTACTATGTATTATGTTTTGTTAATCATTACCTTAAAATATTAACCCAATTAATATTCTGATTAATTGGAATTTCATTTCTTTAAAAATTTTATTCAAATATCCGAAAAATAATTGGGCTTTCAAAATAATTACAAAATAAACAGTAGCCAAGTATTTTATAAACTGCACTTCCCTGGAAACAATGATAAACAGAAGGAAATTATGAAGTGAACACAAATTTTGAAAGATATGTGGCATATTTATAAAACATATGCCTGATAAGATAATAAAAACGAAAACTCCTCATCGAAAAATTTCATATTGTCTTGATTATTATCATTTCAATAAATATAAAAACTATTTTGCTTCTTATTTTACTAACGATACTGTTTTTCAGTATTCTTCGCAAACGATCTTGTTTTATATTACTTTTTACAAGCGATCTTCGCTTCTCATTTTTCTTCATAAACAATCTTGCCTCCAAATGATTTAATACATCACTTATGATATTCATTATAATTATAGTCCACTACTTACAGTTTTTGTTTAGAGACAGCTGTCTCATTTCATAGTAGATATTTTCTAAAATATCAAGACTTTGGCAATATTCTTGTGAAAATAAAACAGCAACAATTTAATATTAAATTTCATAAAAATGTGATAACTTAGAATGCCATCTTAAGACCGGGTTGCTTGACAGTATACAGCTTTTTAACAAATTCAGTTTACTGATGGTAGAATACAATATTTGAAACAATTCTTATAAATAAGGAGTCATTCATTAATTTCACAGTTTTTAACTTATCCTCTTGACAAAAACTAATATTAGTAAAATATAATACAATCATTAATTGAGCGAGAAGACAGTAAAATGAATTTTTGTCTCATGTCAATGTGAAGGAACTCAGTTTCTCGTTTAATACAAATAATTATACAATTTCGTGGGTATTTGTCGAAGGAAAGAAACAAAAGATCTCGCCAATTTGGCGATTTCAGTCGTTACACTATATAGCATGCGATTCGAAACTTCAGTATCTTTTTATAATTTGGTAAAATTTTTTCTTGGTGCGTTTTGGTCACCGTTGAAAGCGAATTGCACTATTTCGAGGATTCATTTTTTAAAAGATACACCATCGTAGTTTATTGGAAAAGGTAACCAAATTTTAACAATCTTGATATTTGTTTTAATGAACACTGATAAAGAATTAATAAATACAAAATGATTTTGTGTTGATTAATATATTCCCAAAATAGTTCGTGGACAATGAAAAACAAGTTCAAGTAGAATAAAAGTATAACTAAATTGTATTAAATAGTGCAAGCATAACAATATTGTGTAAAGTAATACCTTTATAAATGAATATACTAAACAGATTTTGGATAATTGCGTTCATTTGTTTCTATTTTAAACATTACTATCCACTCATTGATTCTTTTTCTCACACAGAACAACAAGTGAAATATTTAATCCAGGAATATCATATTTTCCTACCAACTGCTGGCCGAATTAACATTTGTGGCCTCAACGACAAAAATGTGGAATACGTCGCCAAAGCCATCAATGATGCAGTACACCTTTTCCCTTCAAAAGATATATAATAGCCAATGAAATAATGGAATGTTATTGACCAATCGTATTATGTTTCCATCCGGGGTGTTAAAACCATTCCCTTGAGATCTGGATGATAAGTGTTGTAAATTCTACGCATTTTCATTTATTATTGTTTTATTTTATTACTGCATATACCGAGCTGTGATGAAGATGACGTTATTTTTATTACATGTAAGCCTTCATGGAAAGAAGGTTGCTACAATATCTGTACGTCTCGTTATTCACTGTCTGTCATTTGGATTATACGTAAGGAAAACACATTGCTATTGCAATGCAGATATTATTATTTTATATATTTTTTTCAATAAAGATATATAAAAAGTAAATTGTTTTTTGGTGACTTATTTATCTTTTTCTCATTTTTACATTGTAGGGATTATAAAGTTCGTTTGAAATATCTTTAAAAAATTACAAAGACACTTTTTTGCATTGGTCTCATTTAATTAGGCAATTAGAATTACTAATAAAAACATAGGCATGTTGTAGTGTATCACTTAAAACTACAGGACACTATCCTTTTAAGAGTAAAATGTCAAAGGCAGAGATTTATTTAAAATTCAAAATCAAAAGCCATTAAAGTTTAGAACTGAATTTTTAATATAAACATGTTCATTTTCTCTGGTATATAGAAACCCAACATACATTATATACAAGGATGATTATAGAATATATCATCTAATCATTAAGAGCATTAAGTCTTGTGACTTTATGTCAAGAATCAAACCTCTTTATAGAGAAAAGAAAATGAAGCTCAAGTCCTAGAGATAGAGAGGAAACGATTTTTCCAAACAGTATATTTTGGTGATGGAAAGGAATTAAAATTTTTAATGACTTACGTTTTTTTAATATAGCACTTTTAACAAATTTTAACATTATTTTCAGTTTTGCGTATAGTCAGTATATTGTTGTTGATAATAAAGCTGTTCGATTAAAGATTCTACTTTAGCGAATAAAAATTTTTCAATGAAAATAGAGAAATAAATAATCTTTGTTTTAAGAATTCCCTTAAGCGAACTTTTAAGCAAAAGAGAATTCCAACACTAAACAATTGATGCCATCTCTAAAGGGCCGCCCTAATTTTTGAAAATATTTTTCAAGTTGTTTAAGCTCCTGTAGCTTCATTGGTAATATACTATGTATTAGTTATATCTTTATCTACCATTTTTTTTTTCTCTTTTGCAAATTTCTTTAAAACAACCTGACTTCATTATAATGTAATAAAAATTCATTAGGACCAAAAAATTAAAAAAAAACAACAATATTTTATAAAAATTACTAGCCGCCTTTGGCGACCAGCTGGTTCGTAAATGAGTAAAGCGTTCTAAAATTTTCAATTAAATCACATATTCATTAGCCTTGAAGTAATTCCGGGCATTGATTGACCTGAAATTAATATTTTCTTTAAGATGATGGACGGAAAGTTCTAAAAGTACACCTTTTCCTAATAATATTCTTTAATTTTATAAATCAGTTAGTTTTAACCATCGATTATTCTTCCAAAATATTAAAAAAAAATCGGTGGTATTGCCAAAATATTAAATATTATTTTTAAAGAAAGCGAGAAAGGGAAAAAAATTATGAAATTAATGATACAGATATTGCAAACGATTACATAAATATGCCATTAAGTCGGGATTTCAATGCATATCCTGTCTAAATTCAATCAGGTTTACCGTAAATAAAGAAGATTTATTGAGTTAATGATATAGATATTCCAAACGATTGTAGAAACCTTTGCTTTGCATTTATTTTTTAAAGGAAATATCACATTTTATATTTATATTATTTTATCCAGTCACGTGCTTAAAAGTTGCATTTCTGTAGATTTATTTAGCGATGATAATTTTTTTATTTGAACTTCCGGCATTCTTTTATTTTATCCAGTCACGTGATATAAACATGGTTAAAATATTTCTTTAAAAATTCGTTAAAAATAGAAGCTTACATTATAAATTAAAAAAACTGATACCGTTAGAAAGCTAATTTTTTTATCTTTAAATTGATATCAAAATCATGTTTGTACAATAATATTTTCGAAAGTTATAACGGAAAAACGTCGAAATTTCGCTTAAATTTTAATTAATTCAAATTCTAATTAAAAATTCGAAAAAGGGGCTCCGAGGTGCACATTCCGGACCTCCAAGGTATACATGTACCAAATTTGGTAGCTTTAGGTCCAACGGTCTGGCCTGTAGAGCGCCAACACACACACACGCACACACACACACATTGAGCTTTATTATAAGTATAGATATCGTTATATTTTTTGTGACTTTTTGAAATCAGTTAATATTTGTATTAGATTGAAATATTTCCCTCCTTAACAGTAAGTATTGATTGAATGCTTCTTGTTATATACTCCATGAATCCATGCACCTGCTTCTTAATTTCATTACCATGGAATTAAGCTTTCGTAGCGTTCGCTATAAAAAAATTCTTTGATTGTGCACAGAACCCGTTAAAGGAAATGCAGAGAGTGCTAGGCAGCCAGGCACCACTTGCTGAGGAGGGGAGACAGATCATGAAATAATAAATCTTCATTTTTGGGGGAACTAAATGCATATTTTTTGGCGAACATGTTATACAAATTTCATTTAGGTTGAGGGAATAAGTGGACGTGAGATTATGCTATTACTAAGGTATGCTGCAAAAATATAGCACTCCCCTTCTCTCTGTCTAACGATCTTCAAAGCTAGTGAGTCGTTTCGATTCAAATAGAAAAACTTCTACGATGCTCCCATCACATGCTTGGGAATGAGGATAATATAATCTCACCATTTGTGTACAGAAAATGTTTGAAAGGCACAGTAGAAAATAGTGAAGTCACGTAGGGTGGTAAATTCCCTCTGACTGGGTAATAATATATTAAATCTGATTCTACGAATTACACGTACTTCAAGAATTACATGTGTCTTCCCTACGAACATCGATTAATGTGAAATGAGCCTATTTAACCCTTAGCTGGGGAGGCGAAATTTTAGAAAACTGGAGAGGTCCGGTCTAAGCGGCCTTATTTCATTCACACTCAGATTAAATGTACAAATCAATGTATTAGTATGAAAAACTGCCAATATATTTTGTAGATATTTTTCTTGATATATAGACATGCTTTAGAATTTTTTCCAAAATATATAATTATTGAAAAAAAAAATGCGTCAGAGTATGCGTTTTCTTCTCAAATTACATGTTACAATAAACAACATTCTCGAAAAAACATATTACTTTTTACTTTTTAAATCATACTTATTTTTCCAGTGTACAAAGGTATATAGAAAATAATATCATGTAAAATTCAACAATTACATGAAAAAAAATGGCAATGGATAAAATTGCCCCTCACCTCCTTATTTTTAACAGCCTGTGTGAATTTCATAGCATGGTTTTCTAAGGTATTTTAAACATAGGTAAAGAACTAGTATAAAAATCAACCTATAAATTCTGTATATTATTCTCTTGGTATATTAAAATATTTTATAAATTTTCCGAAATACATAATCCCTAGAAAAACTAATTATGTTTGAATATGCAGATCAGAATCAGTTGAATGTGAACTTTCATCGAAAAACTCTTCTGTACAATTATCCTTATCACTAAAATCCCTTTCTGCTCATTTAAAAGTGTCTGACACATTGCTTCATAATAGAATTAGTAAACTGAATGATATTTTTAGGCCTAAGTTTTAGTGCCATCTGCTAAGTCTTGTTTATCACTGGAACACTAACGGGGAGGCTCGGTGTTACCGGATCAATCCACACAATGGAGCTATAAATAGAATAGGGGTAAGCAAAAGTACATCGCTAGCTGTCTCACAGACGTCCCTGATTAAGGGTTAAACTACATTTTTTATAAAATGTCTTTAAAGTCGATTTTGAATATTCTTTAACTTATAAAAAACATTTTATACCCCCAAAGGTTTTTTGAACACAGACCTCCCTATAGAGATGACAGGTCTTGCTAGAATAAAATTAAATGCATTAGGGACCTCTTTACCCCCCCAAAAAAACTAACAAACACTTTTACAACTAAAATACTTTTAACCCCAAAAAATCCTTAAGAATCCTAAAATTACAGAAACATATATCTGAAAAATATATCTACGGAAATATATATCCGAAAATTATGGAAATTGTAAATTTGTTATTTCAACAAATAATGTTAGTAAAAGCTTAGTTATAACTATTTCCAGATAATACAAATACAATAAAAAAATCTATAGATGATTCTAAAAAGTGTAGCAATATTACCCACACTAAATTAAAATTTTTTGTAGAAAAAGTTTAATAGTTTTAATATTTTTCATTTATCCCCTTTTTAGTCATCACTTTTTTATCGTCTATAATAATAAAAGAATTTTCATACATAATTCAAGTTCTGATATCTGTTGCTATCTAGTAGTAGATACATGATAAGTCAAACTACGTTCAAGGGACATTTCAAATTTAATGTTCAAGGGACATTCAAAATCAAAACAAAAAATAAAAAGATGAGGGATGTCTCCGTTATATCTCTAATACTACATAATTGATATTATTTCATGATATCATTCTAATTAAATTTTTATTTACATCTTTTTTATCTAAATGATTTTTGAGTATATCACAGTAATAATTTTTCCAGTTACTCCAGTGCAGACAATTCGACAATCTGCTAACAAAAATATGACGTACATCACTCGCTTAGTCTTAAAACATATACTCTGAGTTGTATTCCATTCTGTATGGAAAAAAATACAAAAAAGGCGTGGCTTCATTTGACATGTA
This sequence comes from Argiope trifasciata, assembly GCA_026543055.1. Lineage (NCBI taxonomy): Eukaryota > Metazoa > Arthropoda > Arachnida > Araneae > Araneidae > Argiope > Argiope trifasciata. Next base: position 467,029 of record JAPMOQ010007423.1, on the reverse strand, counting down.
TGAAAATCATTAAGCACACATTTTTATTTCATCTGGGAAAGATGGAGTTTTAACGGAAAACATAGAAGTTGGAAAAAATTAAACTGTAATAAACAATTTGTTTAATGCGATGATGGTATAATTTGCACGATAATACAAGTGTTGAAAAAAAACTCTTATGTTTATTTATTCATTACTCAGCTTTTTATGTTTTTTTTTTCGGAAAGCAGATGTCGAAGTCTAACTTCAAGTGTTTATACAAATCATGCCAAATCTCAGTGAAATATCGTCAGCTTGAGAGCGTGATTCAAACGACAGAAAATTATAGAATACAGTAAAAGCTCTTTATTCGTGGGGTATATGTTCCATAAATATGCCGCGAACACAGAAACTGTGAATATGGAATGGTCATTTATATGGGATTATACGGGATACGCTCCTAGGTGGAAAAAAATTAAATAATAATAATAATAAAAATGTATAAGAAATCAATTTAATTGAAGTTTTTGAACATTTTGATTAATTATCTTAAGCTCTTAGGTAATGGTTTGAAGAATTTTGCAATTTTCTCTTGCTTGGCAGTTTTCAAAAGCTCCTTCCATTCAGTTTGATACGCAGCAGTCGCATTAGCAATTTGCATCTTAAAAATAAGACTCCGTTCCATAGACGGATCAATGTTCATAAAGAAATCGCAAAGCTCATTTGCCCTTCTTAAACCTTCACAAAGATTTTTCAATTTAAATGACACATTTGCGGTGCTTGTGGAAGCCTCTTCTTCAATGGGCTGCGAATTTAACATTTCCTCCAAGTCGGTTTTAGTCAGATCTTCATCTTGCGATTCAAGCAATTCCTGAATGTCACTTGATTCTATCTGTTCGAACCCATCTCGTCCTATTCTATTCGCAATTTCGGCTATGTTTGCAGTTTGCATTTAACAACATACTTTAGACAAAGTTGTAATAAGATCTATTTTACTTTTTTTATTAGTCCATTTGACGGCACTTACAAAGAACATTGGGTTGGACACCCAATTGGAATCGTTTTATTATTATGTATGTACTTATTAGATCCGCAAATAAAGAAATTTTTAGCCGCGAATATAGGAATTGAGTCGCATTTTTTAAATCAGCGAATAGTGAAAATGCGAATAAGGAGCTTTTACTGTATTGAGTAAATATGAGTTCGAATTCATTCAGGAAAACGGACACCGAAAATACAGAAAAGTCGAGGTTTCCATTTGTTAGTTTGTAAACTCATCACTAAAAACCTATAGGAATAGAAGATTTTTTTTTTCTTTAAATGCTCAATTTTTTTAAATAAAGGATGGATTAAATAAATCATGAATCAGAAATCGATAAAGAAATTCGAAAGAGAGAAAAAAAAGATATTTAAAGGATTCTTGACTAATTTATTTTAAATAATCATTAAATAGCATTGTCTGAATTTTGTAGTTTAATTCAATAATCTGAATCCGGTAATTGGATACTTTAACGGTTTATTGAAATGTTCGAATCCGTTATAAACATCGATTTGAAATAGTCTAAATCATCCTCTGCTGCCATCTATTTTATTTTATTGTCACTATTTCTTCATAAATATTGAATATTAATATGTTATAGTTTTGGTTGGAATGAAACCTAATTTAACAGCTATGATAAATTCAAACATAAATTTAAGGCTTTATTCTTCTATTAATAGTATGTTTCTTCAACTTGATTATTAATTTCTAAAAATATTTGAAGTAAATGTAAAAATCTGGATGTAAGGCAATTGAATCAATTTTGATTTTATTGTTGCATCAGCTAATGGCGTTACTCGGACTCAAAATTTATAATGCAAAAACTATTTTATAATTATTATAAAATCCTTTTATCATTCTACGAGTTTTCTAGTTTCTCGAATACGAAGTATACAGTATAAAAGGGGAAAATACTGTAATCATTCGAATAAAAATTTCGAACACAAGAATCTCCATCTGCACATGGCTTCACCGAGCCCTAAAGACAGATTTTTCAAATTAAGTCTGTTTGTCCGTCCATGTATCTATAGACATGATTATTCCTAAACGCTTTGAGCTATGCGGATTAGATCTGATATTTGGTCTTTACACCAAATATTTAAATTTCTGTCAAATTTTGAATGAAATCTTTTTTGAAGAAACGCTGATCAATTGTCTAGATATAAAGTAACGTGATAACTACAAAATGCAGAGAGCAAGAAGAATAAAATTTGGAAGAAAGATTTAAAATAAAAAAAAGCGGATTTATATATTATTTAAAAATATGTGTTTAAGGATTGATCGTTTGTCGATCTATATTTTTACAAGCATATAAATGCGATAAATCACTTAAATGTGACTACATTCAGAATGATTTCTTTGAAAAAAAAAACTATTTATAAAACTATTTATTTTTAATTCTAAACTATTTATTTTTTCGAATGTTTGCGTATAAAAATTTTTAAAAACATCTATGAAACCAAAATATACCACTTTACTGTTTTAAAACTAACGTGACAATTTCAGTGCAGTATTTTTAAAATCCATCAAAATTATTTTATTCTGCAAATTATTAGTAATTTTTACAGGATAATAAACTTTGTTATTCATATTGTAAACGACGATTTCGAGGGAAAATAAGTTAAATAATTTTACAATATTTGTTAATTTAAGATTCAATTGCAATGGCAGTAAAATGTTCTAAATAAAATGTTTTAACAAATAATAGTTTATAACACATTTAAAATTAATTATTTGAATAATTGCCCCAAAAAATGCTCTAAACTCTTCGTTATTCATCATGTATTATGAGAAAAATTTGATGAAAATCTGTCAGTAGTTATGATTTCTATAATAAATTAAGTCTTTATGCATTTGAATTCTATGAATATAAAATCAAAGTGCTTACTGATTGAAGAAGCAGCTGTGTTATACAATTTCCCATTAAAATTTTTTTCATCATTTTATTTATTAATATAATGGCATAAAAAATTTATGTAATTCTATTAATATTTATGGTTTTATACCAGTTCCATATAGCCAAAATTTATTTTTTAAAATTTATCTAGTATTACCAAAACGAGTGGATCCATTTTTACACTATTTTAAACACGCATAAAGTAATTGAAAACACGGTGGGAACCATAGATTTTAATAGAGTCATTGCTACTGCAAAATGGGTACATGCTTCAAAAAATTTTCAAAAGAAATTTTTGCATAGATTGATATTAATGAGAGATATTTGACGACATCACCAGCCTTACGTTTGGATCAACCTTTCCTAAATTGGACCCATAATAAAAAAAATTCCTTCCGAAAAAGCAATCTACTCTTCCTTCACATTGGAAGAGTAATTAGAGAGAATCAAGCAGAATATATGTTTGGATGACGTTATTGGAGAGTGTGAAATCCAAGTTAAGAATTTAGGAGAATGATTTTTCTCCTGTATATAATATTACAATCATTAACAGATTGTATTAAGTATATTACATCATTAAAATATTTCCACTTGCAGTTTTTGATTATTATCTTTATGCTTACAGTTTATATGAAATTGAGAAGAAAAAATATATTTTTAATTTCATATGTTTGTGGATCTGTGAAACTCCTAACTTTGAAATAACCACAACTAGTTAAGGGAAATTTTTTATATGATCGTAAAAAAATTGTAAATTAGTATAAAAATTTCTATATATATCTAAATGCTCATCAGCATCAAATGCCTATTCAAATACATATCAACATAATAATTAAAAGATGTAACGAGGTAGAGATTGATTTCATCATTAAAATTATAAATATGCATGAAGGGTTGTATAAACATCATCAACAGGTTGACTACGTGTTTATTTGTCTATTCATGTATGTATGAGTATTAAAAGGAAAATTTTTATAAATTAAATTTGGTATGCAGTCGTCACTTCAATTTGAAATTTGTATCAGCTTTTTGTCCAGATGAAAGAAAATAAAAGAAAGTCGAAGAGATTCACTCGCACTGCCTTTTTTAAACTTTAAATCTGAAAAAGCAATAATATTGGGCAATATTATTTTTTCAGGGGCCGTTTGATCGCTGAGTTACTTCACCTGAGCTGGCACGAGCCAAATTACAGTAAAAACTAAACTATAGAAGAATCAAACTAAAAATTATGGAAGTATTGCAGTGCTGCCATCTACTGAAATTAAATTCTTTTATCTTTTCAGCGAAATAAAATATAGTTTTAATTTTCGAGAACTGTTTTCTGAATTTGCAGGGCATATTTCACTTTTTTCTCGTCTTTTTAAAACGTTAAGTAAGAGGTTAGTTCAATTTTAAAAAAATAAACTCCAAATTTTATGTGAGTATTGAATTTAATTCTAAAAAAGTTATTCAGTTATTAATAAAATTATTCAGTTTGTAAGCTAACTGAATAATTTTTGATTTTAAGTTTTGTGAGACAAAAAAAAAGAAAAAAATGAAAATTTTGATTGGGAATTTGTTCCAAATGTAATAAGCTTTAACTATTATCTTCTTTTCAAGATACAAAACTACAACAATCTTATATTTACTTTAAAAATATTAAAAACTTAGTAACCTATTTCAAAACAAAGTTAACTTTAAATTAATATGTGCTTATTAATTTCTTAATAGTTTTTCTGTTCATAAATAAAATTTCAGTTACTATCTGTTTAATAAAATGAACTTAAATTTTCGAATTTTTCTTATTTATCTATGTATATCTATTGAGGCTTTGTAACTTGTCAAATTTTAAAATCCGAAAATCAAGTTTCAGTACTGTGATATACAGTGAAATAGTTCAACAGACTCAATAGAAATTAACACTGTTTTGTTCTTCATGATAACATGAACACAAATACAACAAAACACGGTCAGTGTCTATGCAAGAACACCACATACAATAAATAACAGCACACAAGCAGCTAATTTGTAGTAAACAACTATGCTAGCGAAAACACGTTTAGAGAGAACTTCGAAAGGAGAGAGATCTCATTTTTTTAATCAGAGCTTTAGAACGTTTATTACTTTCTACTGAAAAATGTCTTTATGCAACAATTCTTAACATAAATTTTTCAGTTCTTAAAAAAAAGAAATTTATTTTTTTATAATAAATGTGTATATATGCATATTTTAATAGTAATTAATATTGTTACAATAATTTTTAAACTGAAAATTATTGCAATTTTTTAATCATAAATGACAGCACCAATTTAATCACCTTCTTCTTCTTGCATACAGCCGACCCTCCCGCTACCACTGAACGTAGTAGGATCGATATGATTTGTTGTGGTAGACTGCTGAATAAGTATTGTCCAACCTTATATTGACCGAACAGTCAAACTAACATTCCTTTCGGGGAAGTAAATAACTGTCTTCCTCCCCATCTGCAAACTCTCACACAGTTGGAATGAAACTATCAATCTTTAACATCATATTCTTTAGGGTTTTGAGATTACCTGGTGCCATCAGCAATGTACTTAAATCTTTATTTACAATCTTCAGGTTTTTCCTTAACACTGAGATATCCATATATTCCATTAAATAGTGGTAAACAGTACCATTTTCTCTACAAATGCATTTATTTTCCTACCTTCTTCCAAATCTTTGGAAATATGCAGGAAATCTCCCATGGCACCAATTTAATTACCTCTAAAATTTCTGAAATTTCTTCGTATGCTTTATTAATAGTTTTAATTTCATATTTTTTTACACAGATGGCAGCACGAAATTAATTGTTTTTCTTCAATTGGTTGAGATTGAGGTTGACAAACTGCATAAATAGGGGAGGAAAGAAGGGGGAAATGCTGTGATCTGCAATTCGCAAACCATCATTAAAGAATACCGGTTTTTCGATAAGTAGTGCTGCATCCTCTTTTCTTCTGTCTGCGCTGTGTTAAACCGCAGGTTGTCTAGCCTATAGTGAACGACCCTATTTTAAACTACTATTTCAATTTTTTTTTTAAATCACAGGAATTTTTTTAAATTAATGATATTGTTTATAAGATCTATTTCATCCTATCTAAATTCTAAGCAATAATTAAAGTTACTTTTTAATAATTTGTTTTTGGTGTGTTGACGAAATTCTTTAGCTTTTATATACATATAGCGATAATAATAATATTATTTAAAAATTTGACCTTGAAATGTTGATGAATGAGCATATATGAGCTTCCCTACCTTACAAGCCTGAAAATGCCCTGATTGTAACTATGCTCGCCTGTCTGTCTCTGGCAAAGGAAACAGGATGAGTTACATAGTTAAAATTTGATATATGTTCTTTATTTCCAAATTACAGGTTTCTTCAATTTTTGATTCAAATGAATTAAAGAAATACC
>JAPMOQ010007423.1:416192-454438 GCA_026543055.1 Argiope trifasciata | reverse complement strand
CGGGATCTTTTTTATCGTATATATATACAAAGTAATTCTAAATAACTGTTGAAAAAGAAAAGAAGCTTAAAAATACTACTCAGACGGGGTCTTTTCGATCGTTTATACATGCAAAGTAATTCTAAATAACTACTGAAAAAGAAAAGGAGCTAAAACATACTACTCAGACCATGGGGTCTTTTTGATCGTTTATGCATACAAAATAATTTTAAATAACTATTGAAAAAAAGAAGCTTAAACATACTACTCAGACGATTCGTATTTTTTTGTCTTCCAAAAATTAGTTTTATTATTTCTCATTCAGAATAAAAGGAATTGGTGCCCTAAATATTAACATAATTTATCAAATTAATCAAATGAAAAAGAATGCTTTTTATATTGAGTTTTATGTGTGTTAACTTTAACATTATTAATTCATGGGGTATTTTGATCTCATCCTATTTCTTTTGTTTATAAACTCCAGGAATTCATAAAAATTTATTCTTGCTACTTCTTATACCTTCAAGAGGAAGCTAGAAAAGTAAGATTAGAACAGCAGGAATCAAAGGAGCAATGATCACAACAAACAACTCATTTTTCGCAAGGGGGTTGGAGTCAAATGTACCCTTGCATGTGCTAACGTTTCAGGTTTTTTTAATGCCCTAGCATATCAGTTAGCAACACAGAGTAAGAGACTTTTTCACAATCCTTCCTACTCGTAGATAGAATGAGGTTAGCTCAGATTCATCACATAGTCATGAAATTCTGGAAAATGGTCATGATACAGAAATGAAACAAAAAGCAGAATCTGAATACTCCAGAAAATCTGATCGATTCCTTTGCTGCGGGTGAAAAATGTTTCAAATCATTACATAAAAAGTTTAATTAGAATAAATTATGTTGATATTTAGAACAAAAATTCCTTTTATTTTGACTGAGAATAATAAAAGTATTACTTGAGTATAAAAATGAAAAACAAATAAATACGAATTGTCTGAGTAGTATGTTTTTAAGCTTTTTTTTTAAATTCATGCTGCAAATTATATATAAAATGTAGATTTTTATCATTTTTTAATTTTTTTAAACAGGAAAAAACAACTTACATTAAAAATAATAAGTTTTATAATAAATAATAAGTTGGAGGGGTGAGGAAAATAAATACCGAAAGAGTATGGAATAAATGGCTAAACTCAATTTTGATTTTTTTAAAATTAACAATTACATTTGTATCTTAGATAAGAGCATATTTCCATTTAAAAAATTATATCTTCTAACTATATTTTATTTTACAGAAATAGCCTTACCCAAAAGATAATGGGTAAGTGGCTGACAATTTGGGTCAAAACGACCTCCTCGTGTGTGTTAATGTTAAAAAAAATGGATGCTTATGTTGAAGAGTTAATAATAATCTTCAACGCTAATTAGAGGAAGATAAAGCAGATATTGAAATTATTATTTATATTAATTCTGTTTTTCTTGTGAACTATTAGATTCTTTTCTAAAGCCAGAAGCAATTAGTAAACTAGATAGCCTGTCTAAATCCTCAGGCAGACTGCCTGAAAGATTGTTTTTAATCTATTTGTCAAATGAATAACGCCAAGACCTTATTAAAAGAAGTTTAGTGAACATATACAACATCATGATCCGATTTTTTTAGGAGAATTTAGATATTAAAGATTTCAGCTACATAACGAAAAGAAAATACTTAATATAATTTAAGAAAAGAATATACTTTAAGAGAATACATAAAACTTCGAAACAAAATCGAAATTGTTCCTCTTTTTTTATTTTAAATTATTTATATAATTGAAGAACTTTTTGAAAGGCATCTTATAATAAATAATCTGATGTATGTGTTGGAAAACAACTCGGTAAGATTAATAAAATATTTTTGTATAAAAGAATACGGCAATAATAGGTGCAACTACTAATGCAATTTTAAAACTATTTTTAAGCTTTAGAATCTGACAGCAGTTTTCTTCTTTATCTTTAATATGTGCATTATATATAGCTATACGGAATATAATTGGTAGAAGAAATTATTAAATTCTAGTAAAGAAAAATCAATTTATTGCTTTTGTTTGATATATATTTAGAATGATAAGAAATATATTTTTTAATCATTTTCGTATTTACTAAATTTAACAAGAAAAGTATTTTTTTTTAAATTTATATATGTGTCTTCAATATAAATTCGAAAGTAATTTCATTTTCCGTTAAACGTCATCAAAATATTTAACATATCGTTGATCAAATATATAAAAACTCTCTCTAAATTATTCAGTATTTAAAAGTTAGACATGCTGTAAAGGGCTAAAAGCTCATGAAATCTGTAGGAATTTGATGATTGGTTAAAAAAGATTTGGTGATTGGCTCAACCGAGATTTGGATCAAGAAATTTCAGCAGATTTTTGCTTAGTTTTAAGAAAAATAATAATTTTACTACTTGCAAAGATTTGAACTTCAAATAATTAAATAAATCTGTAGACCTTAAATAAATGATTTTATAAATAATAAGTCTTTTTTTCGACTTTAAATGTTATCTGGTAAGAAAGATTCATTCTAATTTCACATTGAAACCACTTTTTTACCGATTTTTTTTGTGAAATTATGTTTAATTTCTCTTTTAGCTGTAAGGAATTCATCGAAATCTTCGGTACCTGTTTCTTTTCATTTTGTGAAACGATTTGGTTGCTCCGTTTAAAATAAATTCCTGTTTACTGTTATGATTTGCGAATATACAAGCCTTCGAAAGATTTTAGGGAAAAATGTTTAGTATTTCAGCTTTCTTCCTTTTTTTCTCCCTTATATTTGAATTTTAATTACTATTTTATCCGAATTGTTAGGCATAGGAAAAAGTAATTATTTCCTACAGATAAATTGTCATTGAACCAGCATTTATAGTGTGTAATGCGTCGGAAACAATAGATAGTGATTACAATGGACAAAACTTTTTATTTTTTAATTTTAATTTTTTCTTTCCTGCGAATTTTGAACCGGAACATCTCCTAGTAATTAAATATACCGAGCCAGTAAGATTGCTCTCTGAATGTAAATACTATTAAAGAACTTCCAAGCACAAAAGAAAAAAAAGAACATCACTTTAATAGAAGATCGGAACAAAAAGAATAAAAGAAATTTAAAAAAAACTCTCTGCGAAAGCTGTTCTGAATAAGATAGAATAAAAACATTATTAATAATAAAAGTTAAAAGAATTTAATGAACCGAAATGCTTCAACGGACAAGGAATTCAAGTAAAATCCCCTCTATTTCTTCCCCCTTTCACTTTTGATGTGAGATGAAAGTTACAGTCAAGGACAAAATGGTGATGAACTTTTACTGGTCAAGAAGAATTTAAAAAAATATATAAACAATGTTTATTGAATTCGCAAATCGAACGCAATTTCCGTCTTTAAGAAGCCGAAATTTATCGTCTGCAAGTTAAAGAATAAAAAATAAAGAAATAATAAAGAATTGAAAAATACAGTAAATCGAACGGTCGTTTACTCGTCGAGAATCAAGAATATTTTGGAAGTTGATAAACAACTTTTGTTTCTTTAAGTTACCGTTGGAAATTGAGTTCTTTTTCCTTTAAATTTTTTTTGTGTTCTTTTTGGAGAGAACAACAATACTTTTTTCAAATTTAAAATTACAAAGGATAAAAGAAAAGTGGGAAAAAAAGAATAAAAATGGTGGGTAATATTATAGTTTTGAAATGAAAGCGATTCTTGAATAACTGGTTTCTGCATATAACCTACGGGCACAATGACTGCATATCTGAGAGATGAGTGAGCGATATTGTTTTGAAGTTAAGTATAACGATATTATTATTATATTACTATTTTAGATGATTATTTATCTTACAGTTTGTAATCGAAGTGAAAAATCTGATTTTCCTTCCAGACAACGGCCATCAATAAACTATTCTTCGTCTCGGTTTGGTCTTCGGTACTAAAGGAAGGAAATGCTACAATAAAACAACTTAAAACGTTGTTGAATTTAAAAATAGGACAGAATTGAATTGAATTTAAACACAGTAAAAAATGAGTACGTCTTTTATCTTTCCAGCACAAAATAATATAAAATAAACTACACTTTAAATTTATAAAGTATAAGATTCTCAATTACTATTTATTTAAAACAATGAATGAATGTACTATTCATTTGTTAATAAAATTGTCTTAGATTCATTATTTCTTAATACAATTTCTCCATAGGGTATAAGGTTTTAGACCCGATTCCACCGAAGAACCGTCGTGTATGGGGATCTGTTGTTCGTAAAACATCTTCAAACAAACTGTTGTTCATGACCAAACATCTTCCCATTCGTGTGGTGTGGTGTAGCGAGGGGGCTTCCAGCTCAGATACTGTCTTCGTCATCTGACCGCTGTTCAAAATTTCGAGGTATAGCCCAATATAGTCCCAGTGTTGCTTTAAATGGGACGTTAATATAACTAAATCAAACCAATCAATTTCTTTAATTCTCAATTTAATTGTCTCGGATTTTAGAACAAATCAGAATATAGTTTTTAAAAAGAAAAAAAAAAGAATTTAACTGAAATGTATTGAAATATCTATGATATTAATTACATTTATGAATGGAAAGTTTTAGATGAAGATAAAATGTTACTGTTCTATGACCTCTTGTTAATTAGGCTTAGGAGATTGAAGACTAGATTGCGATTTTCGAGGTCATCGTTGTCTAAGAAGAATAGTTTCAGTAAGAATTTTAGTAGTTTCATAACAAGATGTCAATCTAAGAAATCTTTCACTTAACTGCATTAGGAACTTTTAGAGTGCAATCGATATATGATCAATGAAATAATGATAAAATCAGTTTATTTATAACAGCATATTTTTATTAAATTAAAACATTAATCCAACAAATTATATTGTAGCCATTTGATTATGCTTTTTTATTTGTGTTTATAAATTTTACATGATTGTTCCAACAAGGAGAGTTAGAAAAAAAATTACATTTAATAACCGTTTGTAGAAAAAGGCTAATACATAATAGTGGTGATAGAATTGGATTTAAATTGTAAGCTTTGAAAAATACCAAGATGGCTGTTGTAAGAATAGTTCTCTCATTGAAACACCATCACCCCTTAAAGTTACTCCCATCATTAATGAAACACCCTGTATATATATATATACATATACACACTTGATAAATCCTACTAAAAATGCAAATAATACATTACTGAGAAGTGCAAACATGTTTTAAATTTTACCCATTACAAATGGTTTAATTTAGATTAAAAATAAAGAAAAATCAACAAAAAAAAAAACTTCTGGATTGAAAATTTTTTAGAAGTATTTTGAATAAACATACGAAGATTTTTGCCCCAAACAATTGAGAATACGCCAATGAAATTTTTGTAATATCTCGCATATAAAGAGAGTTTCAGTATTTAATTGCAAGGTGTTTGGGTTTTATAATGACCTATAAACGTCGTGGACCAGTTTGACCAAATTTTGGCTATATCTGAAGGTATTTTATCCCATTCTTCCTGCAAAACATTTTAAAATGGTTTTGGTTTCTTATTTTATGCTTTTGTACTACTTTTTCGAGTATGTTCCAAGAATATTCAACATCATTGATGTATGGGTACTGCGATATTGTGTAAAACTACTGTTTACAATGAAAAGACGCCATATTTTGACGTTATGTGCATTCTGTAGGAGGGTCATTTGTCCTACAGGAAAATGGTATTTCCTTCCCAAATTTTAACACTTTTCTTTAGGTTCTTACCAACATATAGTTCATCCAACTTGTTTCCAAAACTTTTCAAATCATAGGCAAAAAAGTAAGTACTGAAACTGTGCGAAATGCCATTAGACAAGTTGGATATAAAAGTTGCATTGTTAGAGATAAACCATTCTTCAGGATGCAAATTCAGATAAAGCATTTGAAGTCTGCAAAAAAATCACCAATTAAAAACCAATAACTTTTCGAAGAAAGTTATATTTAGTAATGAGAGAAAATTCAAAACTTTTTGCAGTGACAGCCATCGCACTGGGTTAAAATAAGTTTAATATTGCTTTGGATCCAAAAAATGTGCGTCCTTCCATTAAACATGTTGGTGATTCTGTCATGATTTGAGGTTTATGGCTTCATACAGGGTAGGAAATTTAATTCTTAGAGATGACATTATAAATCATATGGTTTACTTGGATATGTTTCACAGCAATCTAAAAAAAAGTGCTACAAATTTGGATTTAGATGGAAATTTCATTTTTATGTAGGACAACGACCCCAAACAGAATGCACATAACGTCTAATTATTATGTCTTTTTCTTTATAAACAGCAGTTACACACAGTATCACAGTAAACATACATCATTGCAGTTGAATATTCGCGGGTTATACTTGAAAAAGTGGTTCAAAATTCCAAAATAAGAAACAAAACCCATTTAAGGCAAGTGTTTCAGGAGGAATGGGATAAAATATCTTTAGATACCATCAAGAATTGATCAATCTGGTTCAAAACGTATAGAGGCCAGCTTAAAAGCCAAAAGACTTGCAATTAAGTACTGAGACTTTTTTAATATGAGAGATATTACAAAAAATTTCATTGGTGTACTCTCAATGGTTTGAGGCGAAATTCTGCGTATTTTTATTTAAAATCCTTCTAAAAATTTTCAATTCACAAGTTTTTTGTTGATTTTTCTTTATTTTTACTCCAAATTGAACCATTTGTTAAGGTTAAAATTAAAATATGCTTGCTCTTCTCAGTAATGTATTAGTTACACTGAAAATATGATTTATAAAGTAAAAGTAAGGTATATGTTATTGATTGCCTATGCAATGTTTATTCTTCAATGTTTATTATTTTGGCGACACCATGTGTTTATTTTACGAAGTTCTATTACATCGGCATTTGTAAATGATACTGGAATAGGAAAACACAATCATGAATAATAATTATCAATCATTTTCAGATCAATCTTGTGTGCCATTTAGTCTTCAGACTTTAAGAGCACAAGTCAGTCTCCTTTATCAAGAGAGATCTTGAATTCTTCTGTATCTGGAGCGAATAATTATACAAGAGGAAGAGAGGATGTTATGAGATCTCGCTGACTTTTTTCTTCAGTGATAACAAGGAATGATTTATATCTTGAAAGACTTTTCATTATGTGAGAAATGAGAGTTCAGTAGCACGAATAAATCGAGACGATTGTCATCGTTTTCCTTGTTTGGAGGTTGTAAAAAACATTGAGCTCACTGCAGCTTATTTTGTTTGTTGCAATCAATAACAGAATAGCAGAAAAGGATTGGAGTCGATTATATGCGTCTGTGATAAGCGTCATATCGGTTGTAAATGTTTCATTCCATTTTTTAGAAGGGGATGGGGACATTATATTATTACTATACGTACGATCAATATTAGAAAATATGTCCAATGACATTAATCATATGAACTGTGAATTATGCAAGGGGGTTTTCAAATGAAAAAGAAACAAGACGACACGGTAGGTATAAATGAAGGTTTTATTTAAAATATACATCACAGACCTGTGGACAACAATACTATCGATTATCAAGCCGGCATTGCATTGGCAAATATATTAACGTTTACGTTTTTACGACGTTTCGTACCTTACATTTGAACATCACTTGTAAATAAACAGTTCAACTTCCAATAATAAATAACCAGAATTTTAGATTATTCTTGGTGTTCGGAACTATTTGACCCATGTTCTTCACATACTAAATGACATAAACGCGATTAAATTCAAGAACATGAAGTTCATTTCACTGGTGATTTCAGTTCTCATTATCCTTCCGGTAAATTTCCAGAATATATTGGTTGATGGATGAAGTTGTGCGATATTTGAGGCTGTGCTTGTCAGGTACAATGTATTAGGTTGTTCGGAAAGTAATTTCGTTTTTTCCCGACAGAGGATTTAATTGTATTTTTCGCACCCAATTTCATACTTAAACCGCAAAATCATTTTATGTTTTAAGAGCTGATATAGCAAGGCTTGAGTGTGAAAAAGTGCAGCTGATTCTTCGCAGTAGTTTTTGGATGGTGCCCTTTTAAATATGGAGAGCAATAAACAGCATTTTCGTCATTTTTTTCTTTTTTGCTATATAAAAGGTAAAACTGCTGTCAAGCCAGAAATAAATTAGCCAATATGTGTGGAGAAGATGTGTTAACAGTACATCAGTACCAGAACTGATTTGCAAAATTTTTCCTTCAAATGAGGAGGCCAAAAACCCCCTCGATCAGTTTTTTTTACAGCAAAGACCAAAACTTTTATGAGCGTGTAATCATGTTACTACCAAAAATATGGCAAAAGGTATTAGACCAGAATGGCAATTTTATAATTTAATAAATAATTTATTCATTAAACGAAAATTTCTTTTCATTTTGACAAAAAAAAAACAAAACGAAATGACTTTCCGAACAACCCAATAGTAAACAGTTAAAGTGAGATTTTTTTCTAGTAATTCCAAAGCAGTTTGGCTTAAAATCTACGATTATTATACAATATTTAAAAATTGTAAAATCATTTATAATTTTCTGGATATAGATAGCATTGCATTATCTTTTCTTTAAACGAGGGGATGAAACATAGTTAAAATTCTTCTTGGAAGTAATTGAATATAAATTCACACCCACAATCTCCTTAGGTAATCCCTTAAAGACGAGCAAACAGATTATTTATAAAAGAATTGTTCTACAATGAAGAAAACTATTGAAAATACAAAAGAATTTTCTGGATCATTTGCAAGACTCAGTATTATTTTCGGTTATTATAGCTCTTCCAAGACTGATAGAAGCTCGTTGGATGTTGTATACTGGTCTATTTGGGTATTCTATAATTTTTTATGTAGACATTTGTTTTCATAAGCAAAGATGTAATAATAAATAATATGTGATTAGCAGAGGAATTCAAAATTTTGTTTGCGTTTTATGCCAAAAAAAAGCCTTGTCCTTTTGAATTCATCAGTAATTTTTCTTAGCCTTAAAATAACCCAGTCGTTCAATAATACAGATATTTGTTAAGTTCCCTCAGAATGGTTCTGGGTTTGGGGTCTAGGTTTTTATTCAGTTTATAATCGCTGCAACGAATAAATAGGATATATAAAATATGAGCTTTTATGCATTTCTGTTTAAAAAACTGCTATTTTTCACATATTAAAAGCAATATAAGATATGAAAATCTTAAATAGTTTTAAATATGGAGTAGTTAATTAATAAAAGTCCAATTTCAAATCTCAGTAAAAATTTACAATTGGATACCTCTTGGAACCAGAAGCAGTATTTCATCACTGAAATTTATCGCCAATCGAAGAGGCACCCAAATCACTAATATGGTCATAACGTCTTAAGTTGATTGCCAAAAGTTTTTACAAAAAAAAAATATTCGATATAATTGTATAATTTTTTATTTCTGAACAGTCCTATTCTTAAATTTTGTTTTCTTTTGCTGTTTGGGTATCCAATGCAGTAATGATTATTTTGCCCTCAATTTTTATCAAAATTGTGTCAATGAAAGACAAATAAACGCTCAATGCGTTTCAGTTTAACATGTGTTATGAAAGATCTTATAACATGGAGTAAGTTCAGAAAATTTTTGGATAAAAATTATTTAAAAAAAAAAACTAGCAGTATTTGTGGCCTTCTAAGGAGTTATAGACCAAAAAAGTGAATCCTTCCTATCCAGCATAACAGAGATCCTAGAGAAATTTGTGTGGAGTGTATCATGTTAATACTTTTGGTTAATCTTTATATGTTTGCTTATAAAATGCAACTTGTTCAAACTCTGCAGTAAATCATAGTTACAAACATGCTAAATATTCAATTGAGATTTCTGACCGAATTTCTATCGACAACAATTGAAGGTTTCGCTTCAAAAAAAGGACGTAGTTTCAACCTATGGAAATTTGGAATTACATGTATTTCATGTATCATTTTTTTGTTTGGTATCAGAAATATGTAGATCAAATCATTAGTTTGCGCATTATTCAAGCAATGAAACTCTCTGTCTCATTAGTTTGTTGTAATTTAGAAATAGCTCCTGGAGTTACCGTAAGGATTCTTCCACTTGCGGCTGCAAAATATAAAAATATAAAGGAATTGCCAGCCAAATACATCACACAAAATGATATGTGGTTTTTTGATGGACTATAGCTTGACGACACAGCAGAGGAACCCGACCTTACAAATGAGAAGTGTGATGATTAATACAAATGTAATTTTTAAAGCCAAGCTGTATGTGCATTTTGTTCATTATTTGTTGTTTTAATTTTAATGAAATAATATTATAGCAAATTGCATTTTTATCGCGATATTTTTTGTTAGAAGTAAACAGATTATTTGGTGGCAAGAAAGAGGTTAATTCCAACTTTCCAACATGTGCCACGCCATCTGTAAATATGGTTTTTGAGTGAAAATACTGTGATAATATGTAGAAACAATTAAGAAGATTGATCAAAAAGAAAATATTCACACATAATTTGGAGTTTTCAAACATTTTTAAGGCTTTCTGCTAGCTTGAATGGGGCTCCTTTTTACAGAAAACTCTTCAATTATTTAAATTATATCTGCTATTCTGATGAATCGAAGCTTCATGCCTCTGAAAACAAAAGGAATCGGAATAATGCTCTCATTTGGAAAGAGAAGAATCCACAGGTTTCTGCGGAGGTAAAAAGATAACAATGAATGGAATGTTAGAGGCTGTCTTTTGCGCACCAATATTATTAAACCTTTTTTTCTTGACAAAAGTACTCTTAAATCGAAAGTGTGTTTAGACACTTGCATCTGTTCATTGCTCGTCAGTTATAAGGATTTCAATCACATGTAATTTATCAACATGATGGATCATCACCGCCTAGGATGAGGAGAATTCCAGAAATTCCCAGAATGCTTTCTTTACTCATTCTATATAACACTTATAGATTTTTTTCTTTCGGGGCTTCATAAAAAACAGAATCTTTGTAAAGATACTTGAAGACATTAGTAGATATTTGTTTGTTGGATTTTTCTGTCGCAAGAGCCATGAGTTTGACTATTCTGGGCCAAATCAGGGTTAAAACCATATCAATGTACAGTAATTAAAAGCTGATAGTATAAAAAAGTATTTAAAATCAATCTAGTTTAAATGAGTGCATAACATTTGATGGACTTAAAAAATCCAAAAATGGGAGCATGCGATGTCTTGCCAAGCAAGAAAGGTAATGGAATGTTCACGTTTTAAAAAATTGGAAATACTGAACATTGAAATTTAGGCATTCTGAAAATATATGTGAGATAGGTATTTGACAGTCACATTGAGAACACGAAGATAATTGGAGATGTATAAATCTAGTATGCGTGAATAGTTTAACACTTTGCCTGCCTGTCGATTCAGTAATGTAGGCCATAGTTGTGCATGAGGTTTAAAAGCATGTAGTTTATTGTTAGTTTCAAGGGCCCACTGAACTTGTCATTTGGAATAAAGAAGCATTTTAAACATTAAAAGAAATTGCATTTATAAGATGTACCGTGCAACAAATAAAATGTTGGACTACATAAGAAATGGAATATCACCATGTTATACTTTGAGCAGCGTGTTGAAATTTACTGACTTAATTGATTTCATTAAATCTATATAAAACTCATTATAATATACCGAGACAACTATATATAAAATTTTTAATAATTTTTAACAATAATTTTTTGTAACCCATAAAAACAATTGTAACGATCGTTTATTATTGCTATTTAGAATCGTCCATATTTGAGTGTCTATAATGTGACCTGAATTCCATTTTCCTTACGTAGTCATGATGCAGATGCTCTAAACAATCAGTCTTCAGTAATGATTATTATGAGATAGACATTGATGGTGTATTTTTTAATGAAAATTAATAGAAAAAAAAACTAGACAATGGTCCTATCTACAACTAACCATTTCTATTCTCAAAATTAAAATAAGTATTTAGCCCAAACTGCGAAAAATTTCTGGCATCGAATGGGTGAAAAGGATAAAAAGATATCAGTTTGGCTACATTTTGAAAATAAAACTAATGAAAACTGTTACTGTCGTCATATAATGATTTCGAGGAATTTTATATTATATTTAAGGTAGTTAAAACTGCTCTCGTGGCGATCATTGAAATCCTTAGATTTTGATGATTTTTTTTTGGAGTCCAGTTGCAAAATAATGTTACACGAGCATTGACCATAATTTTATCTCAATGGATGAAATCTGGTATGCATTAATTAATTATGAAATCTATATTTGCTTTTCTTCCTTGAAAATAACCTAATAATTCTTAGAAATAAGCTTAAATGGCACTAACTTTTACTTAATAAAAAATGAAAAAGATTTTGTTGCATGAATTGGCAAAAGAACTTTTAGAATATAAATGAAATTAAGTATACGATAAAAATTACGGAAGAATGAAAACTAATAACTCACATGTTATAAAGTAATCACGTAAGAAATCCAAATTTTTTGAACTTTCGAAATTATTCTTAAACAATAAACAAAGAAGATAATTTTATGAAAATAACAAAATAACAAAAGTTTTTAAGTCGCAGTGATTCAAAGTTGTAATATCCATAGCTCAGTTGTCTCCGAATGAAAAAAAAAAGAAAAAGAAAGAATTTTTAATAGTAGAAAAGATTCTTGTTGTTGCACATAATAACTACTTCTGGCAGGTAACTGTTTTAAGGTGAGCTATTGTTGTTCAAAAATTTTAAAATGCAATGAAATAGAATCTAATTTTCTCATTGTTTTCAAGGGATCTTTGTTGAAGGGATAAGGATACGTTTAGGGATACGTTTAGATATTTTTTTAGCAAAAGTTTATTATTTTGTTACAGTTTACCATATATGATGTGAATGTATGTTCTTCCGCGCATCTTCCCTGTGATCTGGGCGTACTGGGTTCGTGTCCTGGTTCGGGCATGGTTGTTCTTTTCCTGTGTTCTATCTGTGAAGTGTGTGAAAGAGCCCCCCTGAAAAAAAAGGGTTGTGCAAGCAATTAGGTGAGTGTTATCTTCATATAAGCTAGAAGTCAGACCTCTGCCCTCGGGTGATAGGGGTCTTTGCCATCAGAAGCTACTGCATCCCCATTCCGTTGTAATGTAAATACGGCATCATCATTATCAACAGCAACAAAAACTCAAAACAAATACCTGAAAAAGGTAGAAATTCCAATTTTTTATGAAATAATTCTGACGAGGAAGGAAAGTAGGGATGGTCTTGAGGTAAGTTCCTAACTGGGAAACCTAAGAACTAAAACTTAGATCAAAAACTTGGTTTCGATGAGCGAACCCGGATGCTAGCTCCTACGCGGATGCTGGAACCTGGAATTGGATGGACGAATCAAAATAATAAAATCCTTGCCAAACTGCATTAGCGATCTTTGGAAAAGGGATGTAATTTGAACTTAACATCACATTTGTGATCAATATTTCTTAGCTTATGTCTAGCTCAGTTTCATTTCTTATTTGAAGAGTATCATTTGTTGGACTCCCTCTAAAACTTTACCCTATCAAATTAAATATAATTATTTATATGTGATCAGATAAAGTAATTCAGCTCTTTCTCTTTGTTTCTCAGTCATATTTACTATCTGAACTATTGGTGAGTATCAGTCATTGAATATTGTAAAAATTTACCCCCTTATCCGAGTAGAATTCTTTCTGACTGCATACAATCAGTTATGACACTCTGCTAAACGTACCTATCACCACGGCAACCCAACGGATTTCCTGGTCATTAAAAAACACCCGTTTGCTGGTGCTCAGAGGCGAGCTTCATTAATTTTTTGCTTTTTTTTTCCTTTGCCTACCCCTATACATAAAGGGAATGAGTGACGGATACGCGATGAATGCAGGGATCATCGGCCTGATGAAGAAGATACTTCAATCAGTCGCTCGGGTGGTCAACAATAGTCGGCCCTTTTGGAGTGGAGCAGAAAAACCAAATGTCCGATTCAAAATGAAATGAGAACCGAGCGGGTCACAGTGAATATCGGGTCACTGTGGTAATTAAGGTTGCATTTCGGAAATTATTGCTCGATAATTGGTCGTACAGAGATGAACTTTTTGTGCAGAATTCGTTAGTACTATTCGAAAAGTATTGTTTAATAGCTTTGTTCACTCAAACTGCTTTTTTATTGTGAATTTTGAACTTGATGGTTGTCGAGTATTTTGTTCTTATGGTCAGTTCGTGAAACAGTTAATATGTATTCTAAACATATACCAAAAAACGGGGTTAATGAGCTTGACTTCTAGCATCAGTAAAATTTTTTTTATTTTTTCTGTTTTTTCTTCATTATGTAAAGCACAAAAATATCATATATCATTAGGCATCAACTATAGATTCCCTTTAATTCGTATGATCAGTTATACTTGAATTATTTCAAATTTAAATTAGCGCAACATACAATGGTAAAGAAATGTAGTTTCTATACTTTTCCCCCACCTACTCTTTGAAAGCAGAGCTAAGATTTAATTCAACTTCAACTTAATTAGAAGTTAGAAATAAAACATGCGTTGACATTTGTGCATTAGAGGTATGAACAGATTAGTACAAAATATAGTAATAAAATATGCCAATTAAGCAGACACCAATCGGAAAGTCAGATGCTTGCGAAAATATTCAGATGAAATAAACGAGCAAATAATAGAGCTTACCATTTGTTGCAAAAATGCAACTAATAAAGGGGGAAATAACAGAAATTACCATTTGGTGCTAAAATATAATTAACGAGAAATAAAACAGCTCACTATTTCTTCACAAAATATAATAAATAAAAAGAGAAATAATAGAGCTAATCATTTAGCAGAAAATTTGTCAGTGAAACATATATGTGCATATTTTATACTGTAAAAGTGAAGTAGGCGATTAAATTAATTTCTTTGGGTATATATCCACTGTAACGAGAGAAATTAATTGCTTTAACAAATGTGACATCTTGGAGAATTCTTTTAAGCGTATTAAGTTGCACTCATTATGAACTGGATACCTGATTAGCAAAGTAAGATTTGTGCATTCCTGAGGTTCTAACTAGGGTCCATTGGGTCCGTGACCGTGTAACATAACTGCTGGATAAAAGTGTACACTCGTGTCTCGAGGCTGTTATCTGGCTTATGAGTTTATCATCACATTACCCCCCCCCCAACTTCCAGTGTATTGGAGGTGAGACGAACGATGTTATCGTTGTATGCCCGCCATAGCACCAAGTGCTATGGCGGGCAACGAACGTTTTTGTCGCACCGAGCATTATAGAGACTTTTGCTGCCGGTAGAGTGCGTCACGAAGGTTACGTTTATTAGTTCATAACCAAGGTCGCCAATGTGCATTCTTGAGGTTCGAACTCGGGTCCATTGGGTCCATAGCAGCATAACATAACCTCTAGATAAAAGTGTTCACCTATGTCAGGAAGTTGCTATCTGGCTTACGAACTTATCAACACGAATTTATATGGTCCAGAAAAGAGCGAAACCGCATTCTCTGAAAGGATGGATTATGGCATTTGCTGGTAGTTCTACCAGAGAAGGATTTAGCGTTTGCCTAAATTGTATTTATTGAGCAGAATTTGTTGCAATCGCACATAGTATTTCAAGTTTGATGTCACTGCCAGGGATGCCATCAGACTTGGAATAAGTAAAAAATCTTGTAATTATTATTGTTTTAAGTACTTGCAATGCATATGTGATCTAAATTCTTGATTTAGTCGTTACGATTAAGAAACAATTTTTGGAGCAGATAAATATTTTATTTTTATAATATTTTTGTCAGATGAAAGTTTAGATTGAACTAAATATAAGTCGGACGCATTAACATTTTACTGGTTAGCTGCTAATCAGCAGCTTTATAATCAATGAAAGAATTTTAATCTCCACTTTTTTGTTGTGTTTACACAAAAAGTATTTTGTTGTTGTTTATTTGTTTGACCTCGTAGCAAAGAAAAGAAAAGCCATGCACTTATCTCAAAATAAAAAGTCAGAATGAAGATTTGGATTGATGTGTGCACACGCCAAATACACTAGACTGGCCAATACCATTTATTTCATAATCATTATTCATTAACTTGTGCATTTTGAATAAACATAAAGGTTAATCGTGTTAACTTGTTTTGGCAGATCGACTCATCATCCAATTTTTTTAGAAACGATTCCCAAATGTGATACAAAATAGAGCTTAGTAACAAAAAAAATGATTAAAAAATTAGAAACATTTCAAAACGGATCTACAATTTCTGATCACCACTATTATACGTAAAAAATAATTTTTTGTCTCTTGCTGAGTTGAAAATTTTTCCTTTTCATACTTACAAGCTTGACTTTAATACCAACAGCACTCAATTCTTTTAAAAAACGAATCCCAAATGTGGGGCAAAATAGAGCTTAGTAACAAAAAAAATTGATTTTAAAATAAGGAAAATTTCAAAACGGATGTACAATTTCTGGTCACCGCTATCACATGTAATTTTTTTTTCCTTAGTTGAGTTGAAAATTTTTTCTTTTCATATTCTCAGGCTTGACTTATATCCACATTATGTTCTCACATACGAAATCATGGCATAAATTTGCTCAGTTTGGAAATGAACATGCCAGACAAGAAGTCAGACGATTCCTTATATAATTCAAATCTTTTTTCTATCTTTCTGTGGTTTGCTGATCTAGTTACATATTTTTATAAGGTGAGTTTAAATAGTTCCGAGACTTTTAAAATAGATTTTCTTAATGATAGCTTATAACATTAAAAAGGTTAAAGCAGGATTGGTACAACCTTGATATACCCCCCAAAAACTACTCGCCAAATTTGGCACTCCCTACGGATTTTTTAGGGTTGCTCTTTCTTATTTTGGTGGTTATAATTTAGGATTTTTCAGCTTTTAGGTTTAAAGAGAATCCATCTTGGCAAGAAAAAAAAAGACGCCAAAAACAGGTATTTTGCTTGGCGAGAAAAAAAGTCGCCAAATTTCCTATTTGGGGGGGGAGGTATATCAAAGTAGTTCCGCAGGATTGAATATTGAAATATTTTTAAGTATCTTTCTCACATATTCTCTTATAAAAAGGTTATCCCCCCCCCACCGTATAACATTGTGGACCTTCGACAATGTCTCGGATGCCACGAGTGATCTAATTTTTTTTATAAACATTAATTGGGTGTTTTGGTGAATTGTTAAATAAATCGAGTAAATATTTTAAATGCTTTTTTTTCCATCGATTGGAACAAAAATTTTAAAAACAAAATTTCATGCAAAATGCCATTTATTTAAATCGTTACGATTTTGACCTATCGCTTACGAAAGAAATGACCGACTGAAGGTCATTCATTTTATAGATTTGGTTCAGATTTTGATACGAATTTACATTTTAGAACTATACACCACATTTTACAGATTTAACTCTACATTTTGTAGCAATGAGTTTCACTTGTACTCGCACAGAAAGATAAACTTCCTCTGAATAGTTTTCGTTAAAAATTTGATAGGAATTTACAATTTTAGAATAGGGACCATATACCGAATTCCATCTGCCTAGTTCTAAGAATTTTTGAATTATCTCATATGCAATCAGGAAGATATAATTTTTTTAAATGTATATATTTCGGACTCCTACATGCCTAAAACTTGGAATTTCAGTAAATTTGAATTTTTTGAGGATTAAAATGCTTTATCTACTTCGTATACGAGAAGTACGTTAGAGCAACCAACGGTAATTCACGTCTTAACTGCTGTAGAGACGTAGAAAATTTTAAAATTTGGGCTTTCGATATAATTTTTTAGATTTAATCTTTTATAATTTTTATTTTCAAATATATTAATTATTCTTATTAACCACTGTCATAAATTCAAGGTCTATCTATTAACGGTGCAATCTAAAACTACTTCATGCATTCTGCAATCTAAATTTCCACAAGAACTTCAAAGAACATCGTTTTGAGGCCATTTAGTGTTTCGAACATTATGTACTGCAACTACATTTTTATCCTCATTCTTAAAAGCAGAATCCATTAAAGCCCTGATTTAATCCCCAATTTCGACTGTCACTCAGCAATCTGTAGATTAGGAAAATCGTGATTGGAATATTCAAGGTCACTTTAGCCTTCCAGTATCTCTCGCGAATGAACATTCCCCAATATCTAACGTCATGTATCAATCATATCTCATACTTGAAGTTGTAAGTTATGTCGAATGGATCAGTGGAAGTGTTATCGACAGTAAATGGGTGTAGAATGTTGTAGAAATTGGTGAAATTCCATTAGCAGTGAGGTGCAAAAAGTATATCCTCAGCACTAATGTCTTCATTAAAAAAAAAGAGTTTATTATCTTCTAAACTTTCAGAAGAGATTTATGTACGAAATGATACATAAAAAGTAAGTACGCTGTGTATTCCCTGGACCTGTCCTTAGCAATTTCGAGAAAAGTGACAAGAAATGTGGGGAATACTTTCACAATTTTTAGATGATAACAATATATTTTACATCGTGAAACAATATTTTTCATTATTTCAAGGGAAAGTCCGTTCGCAATGTCACAATAGCAAGATAAAATGTCGCCATTTCGAATACCGGCTGAAGTCTATTTTCATATAGCTAAAAGAAGAAAAGGTATTTTGGAATTTTTCGCTATGGAATGTTTCTGTCAGTTGTATGTAAACCCACATTCTACGATCAATTGCCAAATATTGCACTCTAATAATCTCTTTCCTGACTATTATTCATCAATGGATTGCGATTAACAATAACAAATACATTTATTAGAGAGTGTGTTCAAATGTATCCAGCGGTGATACCCCGCTGGATTAAATGTGTGGTTTTCTGTGTGTTAATATGTGAAGCTTACCTCATAATTGTGTAATGAATATTGCCAACAATAGGTTTTTAGCGATGGAGAATAACAAAAACTTCATTAAAAAAATCTATATTTAATTAAGAATTCTTAAAGCACTTTAAATACTTGAGGAAATAATATGCATACATATTAATGATTTACTAAACTCAAAGTTTGAACTGAAGCAACATTAAATTGGAAAATTGTAACATTTACAAATTTCCATCAACCAGTTATTCTAAAATAATAAGAATAATTTCATACTGTTGCCAACGTCAAAAGTAGAATGCACTTGAGCTTGAGCTCCTGTTGCCAACGCCACAGGTTCATCTTCTAGTTTCATCCTTCTTGAATTTAGAAGCCCAATTAAGAAGTGAACAATTTACTTTATTATTATTTTTTCTGAATGATCAATTTTTAAAACATACTTGGGAACAGTATGAGAATAATAGCTTTTTTGCACTTAATCTAAAATCAAATTTTTTCTCAGCTTTGTTTTAAAATAATTTTTGACACTTCCCTTTATTACAATTTTTCTTTATTTTCTGTTTAAAATAACATTTAGCTTCTTATTTACAAATATGCTGCTCTATTTTCAGAGCAAAAGCTATATAAAACTTCATTTTTTAGAGATTTCATGCTATTTGATATTTTTTTATCCTTTAACATTTTCACAAATTTATTTTGTGTTTTATTTGATTGTAGCCAATGTCATTAACCCAGCCATTCAAGTGTTTGTTTCCTTCTGCATTTCTTAAAGATTTTAATACGCAAATCTAATCTCATTTTTTATTTTTAAAAAATCGTGACGTTTTTATGCCTGTTAAGTCCTTCATTAACTATTATGGCTACAAGTCATATGGCTAATGGCTACAGGGTATAAAATAGTGCTCCATTATGTATAACAGTAAAAATGTTAAAAACAGTTTTGATTTTCATCATTTAGACTTACACATTATGCTAATTAGCCTGAAATAATAAAAAACGGAGTGTGTGAACTCCCACAATTTTTCTCTCACATTTTTTTTAAGTTGTTAGACCCTTCTTCGCTTTTGTATAAAATAGTCAACCATCGGCAAAGCAACGAATACCTTGTATATAGGATTGGTGAGAAGTAGTTTAAAAATAACTTTTAATAATCTTGTGGCGTTTTCACTGAATCTGACTTATTATATTTGGTGATTAATCGCTGCAATGCGGTTGATATATAAATACCAGAAAGGCAATTTATTTTGTCTGTATTTTTTTCCCAGCCGACTGAAACCAAAATTTAGCATAGAACTATAAATGAAATCACTAAATCACATACCAAATCTCAGTCAAATCATTATGTTCTTGCGTTATCGCATTGACACACATATGAAGGCAAAAAGGTAGACATACCTTATATTTCTTCTGTTTTATTTAAAATTTTATCTGATTTACTCTCTACGTGGCGATTCTATGCGACAAATTTTATAATCTGGATTTTTTTTTCTTGTTGTTATGTTAGTTTGTATTCTTGTGAATGTATTTCGATCAAAATTAAAAATAAAAATAAAATAAAGTAGATTTTTAGCTGCATATACTGATATAGTTTATTCATATAGTTTTCATTGATATAGTTCAAACTGTTTTTGGATTAGCGCGTGCACAGGATATATAATTCAAAAATTTGTTTTCGAACTCCGAGGCTCGAAATGAGATTCGTTAAAATCTCAGATTCGAATTTTTTTTCGCTATTACAAGATTTTCTCTTAATATTCTTTGTACATTAGAAAATTTAAAAAATGCATCAGAATTTAGCATGCTGTAATAAATAAAAATGTATTACTGTATAATTTTTTTCTTTTTTTATTAAGACTACTGTGATAAATCAAAATTCTTTCATAGTTATTTATTCATAAAAATATAACAGTACAATTGTGTTCGTAAAAATGTGTAGTGGTAAATCAAAATTCGTTTATAGTCATCTATCAGAATTAAACATGCATTAATAAATCAAAGTTTTTATTATTATTTATCAATTCTAAACATATTTTGATAAATCAAAATTCTTTTTTAATAATTTATCAAAACTAAGCACGTTAATAAATTAAAATATTTTTATAGTTTTTTTTATTTGTAAAAAATAGCAGTACAATCGTATTCGTAAAAATGTACAGAAATAAATCCAAATTCTTATATATTTATTTATCGAAACTGAGCATATAATGAAAAATCAAATCTCTTTTATAATTATTTATTCGTAAAACTGAAGCTGCAACGGCTTTGTGACCTTCTTATATGCGGGTCCATTAGATCTATCCATAGGTGTCAATCATCCTTCCGTTTATGATGTGAAAATTCTTGAAGAAATTCTGGTCAGGATACTTACTTTGATACCTGATTACGATACAGAATGATGGAGGCCCATCTAAAAATACTTGATACTTCAAAAAAAGTAATTAATCGTAATTAAACTATTTGGAATTAAATCTAATTAAACTAATTTATATATAAAGAATGGATGTTTTCAAATATGTTATTATTAAAAGCAAAATTTTGTACTAATACATTTTTTTCTTCATATATGTATACAGAAATAATGAATTGTAATTCGATTTCGTAATTTTAATGAATCTCTGAATGTTAAGCATTTCCGAATGAGAAGAAGGAACCGTTTTTGTAACTATGTCTATGTATCTTAGGTATCTATTCTTATGTGTTTTTTTTTTATCTTGGAATCATGTCTATTTATTTTGAACCATTTTTCTCTTTTTGTGTATGCAATCATAATTCAGTAACGTAATGAGTAAGATAATTTATAAGCAGAGTTTGTTGTTTCAATTTAAATTTTAGATTCTTATCAAATTTTGAACTAAATCCATCATAGAGTCTGTCGTTGCGTTTGTGAACAAGATAACTGAAAAGTGCAACAAGCTGGAACTATTACAAGCTGGAGCTGTAGAAAGTTTGCATATAATTTAAAATCTGAAATTGTTTCATGAATTTGTTAAATGGCGAGGTTGCTCCGCATGTCTGTACATCCACTTGTATAAAAGCACATAAAATCTAAAATGCACTTATTTCGGTGAATTAAATTTAGTGTAAAGTTTTTAACGCCGACATTCAAATTCATATCAAATCTTTGATGAATTTCGTCAACGAATACAATGTTTGCTTGTTTCGCAGCACACAAATGAGCATGAAAACATTGAAACGCAACTAGTTAAGTACATTAATTGCAACATTATTTTTTTATATTTCAAACGTACATTTGTATCAAACTTTGTTGTCAATTTTCAAATACGTCAGTAGGAAGAAATGGTGTTTTCTAAAATACATACTAGATCAAGTTCACTGAACTAGGAAATTTAACACAAAATTCATTATATTTGAGAAGTTGTTCGAAACACGTGCGCGTTGCCACTCACGCATTAGAAATATATTGATTATTTCTCATTTACTTGCCTGAGCGTTTCCACTCATTTTGAATGCAAATATTACTCGCATTTTTTATTATCACGCTTATTCACACAAATGTTGCCACTATGCTTGTGATAACATTGATTTTTTTCTCTTTTTACTTGAATGCGAATTATTGGAAGGAAAATTGGAAAAAACAATAGAAAAGGTGAGGTTATCAATAATTTTTTATTCAAAACATAATATTTTATATTTTAAATGGTGTAAAAATTGTAATTAATTATTAAATCCTAATTCATTCCCTAATTTTCATCTTAAATTAACAAGTCACTTTATTCTAAACATTTTTCTTACATCTTCATCCAAATCCCATGTTTTTCTTTAATTATTTGTAACACACGCTCTATATTTTATTAAATATTATGATAAAGTTTTGGAAAAATGAACTTTTTTTTGCAGAATATTATAATAAATCTTTGTAAAATGAACATCTTATTTTTTAATCAATACGATGAATATTTGTAAAATTTTTATATTTTTCAATTATCACGTAGAGCATTATAATAAATGTTTGTAAAAATAACAGTTATTTTTGATAAATACGATGAACGTTAAAATACACTTTTTAAAAAATCGAACATTTTATTGATAAATATAATGATAAGGTTTTTAAAAATGAACTTTTTTTAATAAATACAATGAATATAAAGTTTTTGAAAAATGAACTTTTTTGCTATAAATACAATGAATATAAAGTCTTTGAAAAATTGACTTTTTTTTTTGATAAATATGATGAATATAAAGTCTTTGAAAGATGAACTTTTTTCGATAAATACAATGAATATAAAGTTTTTGAACTCTTTTTATTGATAAATACGATGAATATAAAATCTTTGAAGAATGAACTTTTTTTTGATAAATACGATGAATATAAAATCTTTGAAGAATGAACTTTTTTTTGATAAATACGATGAATATAAAATCTTTGAAAAATGAACTTTTTTTTTGATAAAATGTGATGAATATTAAAATAAACTTTTTGAAAAATATTTTTGTTTGATAAATACGAAGAATATTAAAATTAACATTTTTTTATAAATAAATTAGTATTATGATAAAATCTTTGAAAACTGCACTGCTTCTTCTTCATGCATATTATAATGAACGTTCCTAAAAGAAAAGCTTATGCATCATGAACGATTACTTCCTTCCACCTGCTCCATCTTTCATCAAGTTATGCAATCTCTCCGCCCGTTCATTCCTGTAACCTCGAAACGCTCTTCCGACAGAGTCACTGACCCACCATTCCTTCGCAGAGAGCTGCTACAAATCTGTGACAAAATCACTGCTGCCGGATATGCAAACAAAGACATCTCCCCAGGAATCGTTTAATCACCGATCCAGATCACTGCGACGATCACCGCTTCCAACTGCGCTCTTCCAATCGCACCAAATCGCCCTCCAGAAATACTTACCCAGAGAAAATGACGGAATCTATTAATTTCACATCACACGGATGGCAGCATCCAGAAAAAGGGATTTTTTTTATCGGATTCCTCGGCAGCTTGTTCGCATCAGTAGAGCAAGCAGAGGGGGATGGAGAAGTTTTGGAAGGGGAGCTGCAAGAGATATAGATTACTCGATAATGTGCATCCTTTATGTGTGAAAGTTTAGCATGTCTGTGTTGTAGGCGGGTTCTGCTCTGGAAGTTATATTTGTGGAAAGATAGTGAAACATTGTTGTTGGGACAGAGATTTTGATGCAGATTAAATTAGATTGTGAAGGTGACACAAAATTAAATGCGTTTTTATCGGATTAAGATGAATAGATTATTTGATGTTTTTAACTTATGCTTGTTCATTACCGAAAAATTAGTCAAAGCATCTATTATTATTTTATTAACTTAGTTCAGTGTTATTCCCTTTCTGGTACCAAAATTTCAATGTTATTCTGTTAAACGTGATGCATTATATAACGTCTTTTGATTCAGCCTTTTGACAGTAGAGTTACTATAGTGAAATTGGTGAACAGTTTAGTTTAGTTTAGTTATTTTAACGTCCCGTTTTGAAGCAACAATAAGGCGATTTTGGAACAGACCTCGTAATTTTGAACAGCTGTCAGATGATGGCTGAGATGGTACCCCTCTCTCTACACCACACCACACCAGTGGGAGGACGTTTGGCCTGACAGATTTAACGTGCAAGAGACCCCCTTACACGACGGTTCTTCGGTGGAATCGAGTCTCGAACCCGAAACCCTTTGGTTCCAAAGTCGAGACCATACCACCAGGCCACCGCGGCCCGGATTTGGTGAAAAATAAAATCTCCAAAGATTGGATCCGGCCAAAGGAAAGTTTAAGTTAAACACAGTTTGTTGAGGAAATAAAATTAAACTTATTATGAACTATTTACAGAGATGATAAAACATTCATACAAAAGCCGTCATTACAGGACTTGATATCACCACCGAACCATATTACAAACATAATGATACATATTTATATCAAGTTTTATCGGACTAAATAAATGCCAGATACCATTTCAAAAAATAACTTAAATATCTAATGTCAAGTGAAGTGGTTTACTTTAAATAAAGACACACAATAGCAGGTTCAAAATGCATAGTACCCTTTTAGAATAAAGTACGAGAGATTAGAGTTTAGAATTTAGGACCTTGATGCCGAAATTTCCTAATATGTTCCTTTTTACTTTCTCTTATGCGTAGTCTAGAAAAATTATAGTAATCATCAAAAAATCCGAACTTGAAATTTTGACGTATCTCCAATTCTCCGATTTCTTGGGATTCGAAAAAATACATTTTTGGAAAATGTTCGTCTGCCTAATCTGTCTGCCTGTGACAAAGATAACTGAAAACGCTTTGAACTAAACGCACGAAATTTGGTATATGGTCTTTACTTCAAACTTGTAGATTTCTATCAGATGTAGATTGGATATATGGATTTTAATGGCGAAAGAGCGAATTCTGACCATACTGCGCCAGACGTACGGTAAATATATATAAAATATTATGAATGTAACAATCTAATAAATGTTAAAAAGTATGAAAGTTAAAATATAAGTACACTGTATCTTAAAGAGAAACATAATGTTTAAAAAACAACGAGAAGAAATATTAAATAAAATTATACATCCTGTCAGATGTGAGCAAATTCTGTTCAAAGGAAATCGGTCTGTCCGATTGTTCGGATATAAGATCGATAAATACAAATACAAAACGAAGAGAGCTAGATCTATAAAATTTGGTGCACATATTTAAAATTTATAATGAAAACATCTGTCAAATTTTGAGCAGAATCCAACTGCGAGTTGACTACAAATGTAATTTAGTATCAAATTTTTGCTTCACTCAACTGAGGAAAATACATCTAAAACACGAATTTGATTTTCGGATACTATTAAAACCAACCAGGGATTAATCGCCAAATAAGTCGCCAAGGATCCAGCAGTAATTTTAATAAATATGCTAAATTCATGCCAAAGGTTAATATTACGAATAAATGCACGTCAGTATAATGCACGTCAAATAAATGCACGTCAAGGAGCATTATGAAATAATGACTCTATTAGAGAATATTCGAGAAAGTTTTAGGGAGACTACTCCCACTGGTTACATTACATAAGTTATTAAGATTTTTATTAATAATAAGAAATGCAAAAGAAATTTTTCTTATAATGAATTACAAACGAAATCAAAATGATAATTTTTAAGAGTTTTTTTTTCCTTGTAGAGTTTTTATTTTAAAAAATTAAGAATGCTTTTGGTTTAATTAAGAACTATTATTAATATTATTTAATTAAGAACAATTTATTTGTGCTTATTTATTCTTATGCATGCGATTAATCTGTGCATGTGATGAGTATTCAGCATTTTAGTTGTTTTTACATACAAAATATAAAATGAACTGGTATTATCTTTTTTTTTTTTTTTTTCGTTTCTAACTATACATAATTCCAGAAATGTATACCAATTTTGATAGCAAATGCATCAACAATTCCATGTACAACTTTTTTATAATATTTTGGTAAATCTACGAATACAATTTGAAACGAGTATTCATTTTTCAGAAGGATATTTTAAAAAAGATAATTAAATTATGAACATTTTGATTTTAAAGTGGCAGATCACTCACTTATTCAAGTTAAATTTATTTTAATATTGTTGTGTCATGCTAATGGATTAATGCGATACTGGCACTTACTTATAATTTATTGATTCCCATGTGCCTGTAAACAGCCGGCAATTGGAACTTACTATTTGAAGTAATTTTTAATAGTTATACTCCCAGTTTTGTTGGGCAATGAACCTATATCGACATAGAAATGGTTGAATATCATGGGGTTTAGTTTAGCTTAGTTATATTAAAATCCCGATTTGAAGCAACACTAGGGCTATTTTGGAACGGGCTCATACATTTGAAACAGGATCAGATGACGAGGAAGACGAGCCCTGTACAAACTTCCACATCACACCAACGCGAAAACGTTTGTCCCCGACGGATTTAATGTGCATCAGATCCGCTTACACAGCGCTTCTTCAGTGGAATCTGGCCTCGAACCTGCAACCCTCCGATTCCGAAGCCGAGTCCTTACCACCAAGGCACCTCGGCCTGATTATTGTGGGGCATGAATATAAAATGTATAAGATTTTCTAGAGGAAGGCAGGAGTTCTAAAATTAGGAATGAAATTTAATGTACAGGTAGAGGATATTTGGAATGTCCACCTACAAAAATATTAGTATATAAGCTATGCAAAAAGTTTGAGGGCCATTTTCTTGAAAATAACTGACTGTTGCATTTTAATATTTTCACGAATGAACATTTTAAATGTATGCTATCATTAAAACCACTATTCTACCATTTAAACACTTCGAGACCGGATTCTACAGAAGAACTGCCGTATAAGTCTATCTGGTGCACGTTAAATTTGTCGGAGCCAAATGTCCTTCCGCTGGTGTGGTGCGGAAGTTTGAAGAGGGGCGTGCCAGCTCAGGTGTCGTCCTCGTCATCTGAGCACGATTCAAAATGACGAAATATCCGTAGTGTTGCTTCAAAGCGGGACGTTAATATAGCTAAGCTTAACCTAGCATTAAAACCATTGCTCTACAATTAAACAAATCTACCAATAATCTACATTGATACCAGAAAAATTATTTTAGGAAATGTGTAATTTATTTTTTTAACTAAAATTAATTTTAAAAATATTAATATTTCAATTAAATTTTTTTATTTGGTTTATAGATTTGTTTTTCTAAATCAAAAATGCAGAATATAAATAATTTCATTAAGAAATACTTAAACTGTACACTATTTAAAATTAATTTAATAAATACAGATACGAAAGAATTATACAATTAGGAATCTTTTGGCAATGTAGATTGCTTCAGCTTAGGGGCTGAAAATTTATGATTGCTTTGAGTCTGGAAAAAAAAATATTTTATGTTCACCTCTTCTAAATATTCCTTTCTAACTTACCTTATATGGGAGTATATATCAATTATTTCCGACGGCGATGTCAAAGGGTGTGGTGGCATATAGCGGAATCTCTTTTTTCTTGTAAGGCATCCTTCAGAAGCTGTAGCACAGCGGAATTTATGATTTGTTGCTATTAGACACATAATACTTTGACCTTGAGGAGAGAAAGTGAATCCTTTGTAATATTTGTATACAGCGTCCTCCAAAATTTCCTGTCAAATTTTGGAATTCGGGCATATATGTCGTTCATTTTTAAAAGGAGGTAAAAGTGAATTGTAAATAAAAAATAATGTAAGGCCAAATGGAACTTAAATTTGGATAAGATTCTTCTTTGCTGAAATGTCTTCCACACGTAAATTATAACGTAAAAGAAAATGGATTATAAGAATTAACTAATATTGTCGCCAAATGATATTAGTATTGAAATGAATGTTATTAGAACTCAAAATGTAATTAACATTCTATTAGTATTTGCCCTTATTACTTACTAAATTTGATGATTTTGAAAATTAAACGCTTTTTAATATAAAATGGAACGCACATTTTATTTATATAAGTGCACGTTAAGGTATCCGACTACGTTAAAAACGCTGGTATCAGACCACATTAGCGATTTTTGTTTTAAAAAAAGTGTTATTTCTTGTAATTTAGACTTTTCTCTTTCTAAAACAGTTTATTTTTTCTTAGAAAAGGAAGGTCTAACCTATTAACCAGAGGAAGTTTAAGCAAAATTGATTTTTTAGCTAAAATTTGTCTTTCGCTTCCATTTTAATTTTCATAAAAATTCCCCACCCTTAACATGATATCCCAAAAACTAATGGAGATATTTACATAAAAATTTCAGAGTGTGTTTTAAATAACATGGGCAATGAAATGAACCAAACGTTTTATGATTGGTGAAATACTTTTTCTGTTATAAGTGTTTTTAGAAAAATTAAGTTGCATATTGATGGAAAAAATGCATATATACGTATATTTTTACCCATAACTTCCATGCATCTCAAAATGTTTCTTAGATTTTGGTTCATTTCGTTCACCATTCTATTCTATAACTAGTGCACAAAAAAATAGGATTGTTGCATTACCATTTTGTGTAGAGTGTTCACTGTTTTGGTTAAATGTCACTAAAATTTACCGCAAATTTTTCTATTTCTCAAAATATATTATATTCTCAAATAATGTTTTTGTATTTTTAAAGTTTCTAATTGATAATACATCTAAAATCCAAAAATAGTTTTTTAAAAATAAAAATTTTCCTTCGAATGTAGTCGGTTACCTTTAATTGATATTATAAACGAAGAATAACTTATCACAAAATGGAAGTTTCATTTTACTAAAATTGTTTGATAATACGAATAAAGAATAACGTAAAACAAGATAGAAGTAACATTTTTATTTACAAAATTATTAACCATAACAGGCTATTCAAAATCTACTAAAGTAACTGATTAAGCTGATTAACCAAACTGCCATTAACCACTGGCGAGAATCGAATTTGAATCAAAAATGCCATCACTGGCCTAGATGCCGGTCTTCCCTAAAGGAGCACATCCTATCATCGGTAAAGGATAACTGACCCCACATCCTTTTTGTACTCACCCGGTTGGAGAGAACCAACCACCATGCCGAAAGCTCCTCATCCTCATACCTGAACTACTATCCAGTAGTCTTACATTTTAAATGCATTGATGCTTGCCAAATGTAAAGATTTGTATTCGGAATTCCCACGCGATGTTGTAATTAAATGATCTGTGGCTTCCATAAAAAATTTGTGGGTTGCAGGGAAAAGGATTAATAAAGATTAAATTGATATTTGCAAATAAAAAATATTTCAAAATAAAGCAAAACTTACATTTTAATATTACTTGGACTTACTAAAAATGGTATTAAAAATTTAAAAAATAATGTAATGCAAAATGATGTTTATGTTTTAATAATATTATATTGTGTGTTAAAAAGAAGGGAAACGTTCTGACATTTCTTAATACAGTAAAAGCTCTTTATTCGCGGGGTATATGTTCCATAAATATGCCGCGAATACAGAAACCGTGAACACGGATTGTTAATTTATATGGGATTATAGGGGATAAGTTCCTAGGTGAATATATATATATATATATATATCAATTTAATTGGAAGTTTTTGAACATTTTGATTAATTATCTTAAGGCTTAGGCAATGGTTTGAAGAATTTTGTCATTTTCTCTTGCTTGGCAGTTTTCAAAAGCTCCTTCCGTTCAGATTGATACGTAGCAGTCGCATTAGCAATTTGCCTCTTTAAAAAAAAAGACTTCGTTCCATAGACGGATCAATGTTCATAAAGAAATCGCAAAACTCATTTGCCATTCTTAAACATTCACTAAGATTTTTCAAATTAAATGTCACGTTTGCTTGTTGAAGCCTCTTCTTGAATGGGCTATGGATTTAACATTTCCTCCAAGTCGGTTTCAGTCAAATCTTCGTCTTGCGATTCAAGCAATTCCTGAATGTCACTTGATTCTATCTGTTCGAACTCCTCTCGTCCTATTCCATTCGCGATTTCGGCTATGTTTGCAGTTTGCATTTAACAACATACTTTAGACAAAGTTGTAATAAGATCTATTTTACTTTTTTTATTAGTTCATTTGACGGCATTTACAAAGGATATGGGGTTGAATATCTATTGGAATCATTTTATTATTATGTATGTTTTTATTAGATCCGCTAATAAAGAAATATTTAGCCGCGGATATAAGAATTGGATCGCATTTTTTTAAATCCGCGAATAGTGAAAAAGCGAATAAAGGAAGCGTGAATAAGGAGCTTTTACTGTACAATTCTTTTTATTTCTACATAAATGTATTTCTGTAAGACTGAGAACAAAATTCAGATTTCTGAACAATAAAGCAAAAGATAACTGCATAAATTAAATCTTTACTGCTCAATGGCAATCAGTATCATTTTTTTTTACTGTGTGAGTTGAAGCGCTCTTTACTTTATAATGCTTGCTCTAGATAGGCACTGAATTTAAAGAATAATGTTACGTAAAATGTGCTTAGATTTTAATAATATTAAAGCCTGTTGAAGGCACATAGGTAGTGTTAGACAATGATCAGAACTTTTGAGTCAGTCTTTGGGTTTTTCCACTTCCAATCCATGATCTCATGTAAACAAAACTGAAAGATTCGAATCCGACTTTTCAAAGTGTAGTGATTTGTTATTGGCGGCACTTATTATGCAAATTACGCATACTTAACAAGTATAAATACGTGTGGAATTAAAATCTGTGCGTTTTTGATGTTAGAATGAGGCTCGGATGATATAAGACCATGCGGTTGGCTTGCCTTTTAGGAATTTTTAAGATGAATCGCTGCGTTTTTAGGTTGAATGGTCGAATTCGAATCTGTTAAAGTTTATTCACAGTATGTGGTAATATTAATTTATTTTGATCTTTATTTTGAGATTTAACGTATTATTTCTTTTCTTTTTGCTCTAAGAATGAGCCTGTTGACTTTTACTTAAATAAATATGAACTTTTATGAAAACTGCTTTTATCATTCTTCCTCGACAATAAATTCCACTGCACAGCTTTGCTAATTTCGGATTAATTTATCCGGAAATCTAACAGGTAGGTTCAAGATATGCATTGAAAATAAGGAATAACGTAACGCAGAATAAACTTACATTTTAGTAATATCGATTCTTGCCAAATGTAAAGATTTGCATTTAGAGTTCTCACGCGATGTTGTCATTAAATGATCTGTGACTTAACGAAAAATTTGTGCGTAGCAAGAAAAATCTATAACATCCTGAAACTAAAAAATACACGGGAGTCCTTGTCAGTAAAAAATTTGAAAAAAGCAGAGGAACGTTTTTATTTTCAATCAGTCGTCGCCATTGTTGACTAGTCACCTAGAAGACAACAATCCTTTGCAACTAGTCTCCTAGTAGACAAACTCGTTCGCCAGGATTATTGAATATATTTGATGTCGGGTAAATTGTTTAGATATGACTTTATTATATACTAGCCGCCTTTGGCGACCAGCTGGTTTGCCATGAATAATGTGTTCCAAAAATTGTTTTCGGTGATGTTGCCAAAATATTAAATATTTTTTTAAAGAAAGCGAAAAAGGGGAAAAAAATTTTGAATAACTGATTTCGATGTTGCAAACGATTATAGAAACCTTGGCTTTGCATTTTTTTTAGGAACTATCACACTTTATAATGAAAAAAAACTATTAAATTTATGACACAGATATTGCAAACGATTACATAAATATGTCATTAAGTCGGGATTTCAATGCATATCCCGTCTAAATTCAATCAGGTTTACCGTAAATAAAGAAGATTTATTGAGTTAATGATTTAGATATCGCAAGCGATTATAGAAACCTTTGCTTTGCATTTATTTTATTAGAAAGTATCACATTTTATATTTCTTTTATTTTATCCAGTCACGTGCTGACAGTTGCATTTCTGTAGATTTATTTTGCGATGATAGGTTTTTTTTTATTTGAACTTCCGGCATTGTTTTATTTTCTTTTATCCAGTCACGTTATAAAAAAACATGGTTAAAATATTTCTTTAAAAATTCGTTAAAAATAGTAGGTTAAGTTATGCATTCAAAAACTGATACCATTAGAAAGCTAATTTTTTAATCTTTAAATTGATGTAAAAATCATGTTTGTGCGATCATATTTTCGGAAGTTATAGTGAAAAAACGTCGAAATTTCGTTTCAATTTTAATTAATTCAAATTCTAATTAAAAATTCGAAAAACGGGCTCCGAGGTGCACATTCCCGACCTCCAAGGTATACATGTACCAAATTTGGTAGCTGTAGGTCCAACGGTCTGAGCTGTAGAGCGCCAACACACACACACACGCACACACACACACACACACACATTGAGCTTTATTATAAGTATAGATGATTCAGTGACATTTTAAGATATTAAAGAGTATTATTTTGTCTTTCATGTTTTCTTTTCAATGGATATATGAAACTATTCAATAAGTCCCATGACGATTTGTTTACCACTATTTAATGGAATCTATGGAGATCTCAGAATTATGGTAAAACCTGAAGATTGTCAATAATGATTTAAGTACAGTACTGATGGTACCAGGACATCTCAAAACCTTGAAGGATATTATGTTAAAGATGGATAGTTTGAGAGTGGGCAGATGGGGAAAAACACAGCTATTTTCTACCCAGAAAGGAATGCTAGTTTGACTGATCGGTCTATGTAAGGTTGGACAATACTTTTAAGCAATCGACCACAATAAATCCTGTCGATACTGCTACGTTCAGGGGTGGCAGGCTGTATACAAGAAGTAGTCCCGTGACGTTACATTAACAAAATGTAAATGCGCATTTCAACTTCTAAATTTCACATTATTATAGCTTGAACTTTTCATCCATCTTCTAAATTACTCATATATTAAACAGAATCCTTCTTCTTCTTTATATTTCAACAAAGGAAGAAAATGCTTAAAAGATGAAACATTTAATGACAATAATCTAATTAATTGCAAAAAATTAGATGGAGAACACTTTCATAAGATTGCGAAAATTCAGAAAAAAATTAGACGAAGAACGCTTTCATAAGACTATTAAAACTCAGAAAAATTTTATACTAATTTTTAAAAAAAATCCTAAATTGATGTCATTAAAAAGATAATTTTTTAACGTTTTGTAACACGAATTTTGGTGCGATAATATTTCCCGAAGTTATGTTATTGTTATTTACGGCACTTTACAAGCCTGTGGTTTTCTTCAGCGATTTAAGTCGAGTGTGCAATAGCTTCTGACGGTCAGGACCCCGGAGCAAATGAGGGTAGAAATCTGACTTCTGGCTCATATGAAGATGACACTAGCGTCTTAATTTCAACGTTTATCCCTATGGGATGGGCGAGTCCATCACAAACCTTACTTTTCACAGGTAGGGACGTTGAATCGAGAGGGGCAGCAGGGATAACGTTGTCTTTTAAATGTTGAGTTGTAGCTCAACGCTTTTCCCGGTTCAGATGAATCGTTATTCGCTGAGCACGAAGGAAAACGTTGTTTTTTTAGCATGTGAATATGGATTTAGTTTACCCCTCTTTGAATGTCTTTAAAAGATCACTATTTCTTATATTTGGAATTGTTGTTTTGCAGTATTCAAATTTTTTCTTGTGTTGCATTTCGTGACCGGATCATACATAATTGTATTAAATACAAAATGAATGATAAAGTAATGTAGTATTGATATTTAAGTGTCCTAATATGTAAATAAAACAAATCATTATCCATCTCTTTCATGTTGATTTTTTTTTTACATTATATTATTCTTGTGTTTTGTAGTTTTAAGTAAATATATGTTAAATTGTTGTAAAGATAAATTAAGGAATGAAATAACTTATTGAATTTAAATAACCTGATTTATGAGTAGAAGACTTATAACCAAAATTTTATGACTAGGCCATCTTTATTATTTAAAAAGTAAATTAAAGAAACTTGTATATAAATTTAGAAACATAGTTTTATTAAATATTAACTGTAAAAATAACTTCATCTCAAAGTTTATTTCCTACTCTAATCATAGTGTTATAATAGATATGGTAAGTAGGCATATATTGTAATATTCATTGTAAATCAAGTCAAGCATTTATTCAGTAAATAATTTTCTTATATGGATTCTGATTTTATTAATGTTTAATTATTTACTTTGCTATATTATATTGTAAATTTCAAAAAATTTTGTGACTACAAGTTATTCTCCTAACAAATAAAACAGAGTTTTATTACTTAATGGACAAATCTTGTTAATGAATTATAAAAATATGATGAACCTTTTTACTACATGAAATAAAACTATATTTCAATTCATGTTTTATTGGTAATTTTTTATTTGTAACAAATTAATCATATGTAATTTATTACACAATTGTAATTATGCTTAAATATTTTCATTTGATAAAGTGTTTTATTAATTTAATTAGTATTATTTGAAAATAACATTTGAATAACACCTGTTCATAATTTAAAGTTGCAAAGAATTGTATTTTATAATATTTTTTAACATTGAACCATTTAAATTTTCTTATGATAAGTACAAATTTATATTCAGGTACATAAATGTATTAAGATGTAACTTCTACGAATGTATTGGAGGATATATAAGTTTTTTTAATAATGTTTTTCTTTAAATTAAGATTTATTTTTCTAGTTGATAAGGAATCATGTCATGAAGAATTTCATGTTTATATTTGCAGCTTTCTCAGTATATTTCAAAAGATTAATATTATGGTCTTTTTGTTAAAAAGTTGTTCAGAATATTCATAATACAACAGCCTGTTATTGACATTCTGAATATAGTTAAAGAATAAATCTGTTTTTAAAAAATGAAACCACTTTATTTTCCAGTTAATAATTGAAACAGAAGTCATATTAAACTATTCTGCATAATGCGAGTCAATCAATAATGCTTTATTACATTGTCGATAATCAATTGAAATATAGAAAGGTAAAGTAAATTTCCTTTTTGGATGACAACTGTGAATTAAATGTCAAGAAATAAAAAAAAAAAAAAATGCTAGTACAAAAATGGTATGAAGGAAGGAAAGCCATACTGAAAATGTTCCACATCAGCTTTGAAATTTTAATGTTCTATTTCTATTATCAATTATGTTTCCATTTGTAAACTTTTCCCCCCCTTTAAAGCAGATTAATGAAATTTAGTTTCATTCTATTTAATTGCAGATGTCTAAAAATGGGGAAAATTTATTTTATGGTCACCTTACAGTTTAATTACACTAATTTTTTAAAATGTGGCAAAATTAAGGTTTAAAAACTCATACAAGAAAAATAAAACTTGGAGCAAATAAATTATAGTTCAGAAAGAATTATTTTACCTGTTAAATCAGGCAGCAGTTATTATTTTTCATGCTTAAGAATATGAATATAATATCCAGAAAATTCTATAATTAAATAATAAGTTAATGTTGAATGAAGCAATAACACTAGGAAAAATTGAAATATCAAATTCTTATTGGTTTGATGGTATAATTTAAACAAATGTATCAACATATGAAATAAAAATTAAAGAAAATAAATAATACTTAGCACTGTATTACACAATTTTTTTGACTAAATAATACATTAATATCATAACAGGGTAGGTTTTAGAGTGATGAATAATAAAATACATCAATTATCAGTGTTATGCAATTGTAAAATGTTAATAAATGTGCCAGTGAAAATTTCTTTCGGTGACATAAAATCATATTTGCAGCGTTTGGGAATGAAGTAAATGTGCCATCTTACTTTTGTAAATAATTGCAATACTTATTAATTTGAAAAATTTTGGTTGGTTTCATTATGAGAATCGCAAACAAAAAAAAAAAGGAATAATGTATATATTCCTTATCATGAGAATAGGTTTTATATGATCTGTCAAAAATTTTCTCACCTAAATCTTAATCTTTCTCTTATTAAAATGATAATAAAACTTAACACATTACTAAAGTTTTAATGAAATTTTCATGTTTATATTTATCAAATAATATATGAAATCATGATAAAAATAATGACTTTAGCAAGTTCACTTGAATCGCAAAGAAAACTGAAAGCTAAATTTAGAAGGGCCTACAGAAGCAAATTGCTTTTTGAGATGTAATCTACTTAACAGACATAGCTCACAAATGGTGTAAAATGTTTAATATGTAATAAAATTCAATGCAGTAAAAAAGCAATATATATATTTATTATGGAAACATGTAATCAAACATAAACAAAAAAAATGGATTAACAAATGATGAGGGAATACTATGCAATAATAAAGCATATTATAATATTTTTTATTGTCTGTTCCATTATTTTATTAAGCATTTCATAATATATATATATATATTCATATTTGTCACATCAGGCGACCAGTTTGTTCAACAAGAATATTGGTTGTATTTGTTTTCGGATAAATTGTTTAGATATATGTTTAAATCAATGAGTATCAAATAACTTAACATTAAAATTATGAAATTAATATAATTAAACATTCTTACTTACTCTGTGTATTGTAATTATAAACTTAATAATGTAAATAACCCTTTCATTCTATTTTCTAAATTTGAAGTACTGTAAATTCACTTTTTTTTTATTTGTTTCCTGAAATTGCTGATATTAAGTAGAATATTTCTTTCGACATTCAATAATGGGCAAAAATCATGCGATTAACTACATGAAGAAATAATGAAAACGATTGGGATTTCTGAATAGTAACGTAACTTATTATACGTAAGGAGGAATATACTTTTTAAAAATAAAAATATTCATTCCACAGTTCAATAGGTATAATAAAAAAAAATTCAATGTGAAATGTGTTTGTTAGTGATGTTTTCCATTATATATAGAGGGAAAACAAATTTCATTTTAAAAAACTAATCCAATCTTAGTAGTAGTATATAAAAATATTAGTCCACTTAAAAAAATATTTGATTATTCTATTAATGGAATCAAGTTATGTATGAAGTGGGAAAAAAATTAAGACTGTTTTTATCCTAGTAATGTGTTAATACAAGTGCAATAATTTTTTACATATTTTACGTATACTTATTATTCAACTTCATTTTTGTTTGTTTTTATGTATTTTAAACTTACATATGCATAAAACGGGGGGGGGGGGAGTCCGAAGCGTTTTTTGAATTTACTCTCGAATTTCCAATCAAAAATTTTGTTTTCTTCCTTCCCTACATACATACAAATAAAAAAAAAATATTTTTGATGCATCTCATTATTATTAAAAATGAACATGACAAATTTTTTAATATTAATTTTTGAAGCTCTGAAAAGATTTAAGTCCAATTCTGAGAACCCGATAAATTTACGACCATAAGAAAAATAAAATTATTTGGTTTTTGATTAAATTTCTTCATTTATGATACTGTTGCAAACACTTATTTTTGTTCTTAAAATATTTGAATTTTATTTCCAATTGTATCAAGCCAAAATATTTAAAAGTGAGAAAGATAACCATTTTGCCGCTATCAGTTTTGCGCTGAAGGCACAAAATAATTAGATGATAACGTTTTCGATTTATTACTTCCGCTGAAAAGGTTTTTATCCTTTCCTTCCTCTTTAACAATCAAACTATTCATCACCCCCTGTATGTCTGAATAACTAGTTATTAAGTGATAAGGAAAAACACCGATTAGTTGAACATGAGCTATAAAATACTAATCATCTACTAGTTTTTAAAAAAGGTTTGTCATTAAACTAATTATCGGAAAAAAAGGGGACATTTTTCACACACACACAAAAAAAAGGTACGCTCGGTCCCTCTCTTTTGCTCTCATTAAAAGCCAATTACTGCTGCCCAGATGGACCTCCTGTACAGCAATGAACTAATGTCTTCTCTTATAACTAATCGATTTAGTTATCACAGTATCAATAAAGATTGGGGGAGGAATGATATTCTATTCCATGAATGCCGAGTCTTTTAGTGGTATATAGCTAGCAGATGATCATCAATGGAGAAAAGGGCCAATCAGGAGTCCCTTTCAATTATTCCGTTTTATCTTTTTTTTTTAAAAGAAATTCTAAAACACAATCTTCTTCATTTCTGTTGGAACAACGA
>JAPMOQ010007423.1:381681-403079 GCA_026543055.1 Argiope trifasciata | reverse complement strand
TGATAGAAGATTTATAGTCTCGGTTATTGTATTAATCATTCGTTTGGGACAATAAAACCAAATACATGTTTGATAGAAAATTCACAGTCTTGGTTATTGTATTAATCATTCGTTTGGAACAATAAAACCAATACCTGTTTGAAAGAAGATTTATAGTTTTGTTTATTATATTGAACTTTAATGTAAGAAAATATTAAAAATCTTCTAAGTTCAAATTGAAATAAATAAACAAGATGATATTATACTAAAAATGAAATGTGTTT
This sequence comes from Argiope trifasciata, assembly GCA_026543055.1. Taxonomy (NCBI): domain Eukaryota; kingdom Metazoa; phylum Arthropoda; class Arachnida; order Araneae; family Araneidae; genus Argiope; species Argiope trifasciata. The sequence goes on along the minus strand of JAPMOQ010007423.1, from coordinate 402,816 downwards.
TAATTAAAAGATTAAAAATTAATCAAAATGAATTCTTAAATATCAGGACTTGAATATTATTTATAATTCAAAAAATGGAATACCAAAGTCCTTTGTAAATGACTATGAATATTTTGATATTCGATTGACAAAAGATTCACATATTTTATTACTGTATTGAACTTCAAGAAAAATATTCAAAATCTTCTTACTGTGAATTGAAGTAAATAAGCAAGATGTGATTATTCAAAAAATGAAATATATTTTAACTAAGCAATTAAAAATTAAATATTAAATATTAACAGATATTCTTTACAATTCTAAAAATAAAATACCGAAATTTTTTTTACAATGATCATTGATATTTCGGTATTTACCCATCTTTATTAACAGCCATCAATACTTTCCTTTCGGCCCTCTGTCCAAAGATTAGATTTCATTTCACATCGGATATGCAAATTCTAATTTTCTATGAAGAAAGAACAATTTTAAGATAAAAATTAAGTTCGAAACAGTTAAAGATATTCATCATCCATTCCGTCAAGCAGCTGTTTTATATAAAAACATTATATTCACGCTTAATTTAATCTTTATTATATAATTAGGAATTGATTTCTAAATAAATATCTTAAAGCATAGCCGTGTTAGAGGTAATTTATAAAAAAAAAATCTGATCTTGCATTTCTAAAAATTCTTTATTTTATGTTTGTACTCTAATACTAGAAGGATTTCCTATTGCTCAATTTCGGATGATAAATTATATTCGTTGTACAACGTTTAATAATGATGTACAATAATCATTATATCAATATCTAATGACTATTATATATTTATTTATAACTTGTAAAGCTATTGAATAATATAATGCACTTTAAATTCGCATCATAAATGAGGTTTCAGAAACACAATTTGTGATATTAAAGGTAAGAAAGCCTAGGCCTTAAAGTATAACGATATCGGCTTGTTTTTATGTTTTAAAGGAAGTGATGCAAAATAACATTAATTTATTTAACTTTTCTGTCATTTCGATACTTTATTTGTGTCATAATAACGCAAATAATCGTGATTGTCCATGTATAATGTTCTGTTACATTATGCTCATATACCATGTTAAATTTTAAACTATTCGATAAATTGCATGTGCATTTACTTAATTAAAGATCCTGCACAGTTTTATGGTTTCTATTGTTTTCATACTAATTAAATTTTATGTAACTTTTTTCTGTAGTAAAATAGATTATTCTTTCCAAAATTGGTTATTAAAATGCAAAAAAAATACGATCTTCATAAATTTTGCGATTTTTCAAATTTCTATTTAACAATTCTGAGGTAAGAACGCATTGCTTGCGACTAAATTCGTGCTTTCATTTCTAACCTTTGTTTAACTACATATGAGTTATTCGTGCTTTATTTCCCACACTCCGATGACCGATCACGAGTTAAATGGTATTTTCATAATTTTCCCTTCCATTCTCAAGAGCGAAAATCGATGAAGTAACTTAAATCAAAAAGATCAATCTTCCAGTTTACAAAGTGTTAAATGCATGGTCTGTACAAACCCAAAACGGAAACTTTAAATCTTTATTATACTGCATATTGATTACTATATATTTAATAATAAATTGACTAGTTGTTGAAAGAGAGTTTCATTTTATGTGCTCATTATTTGCCCCGGATATACCTTCATCATTTAGTTCCACCTTCTATAGCAATACCAATATCGTTAGAATAAGCTTATTTTTCACGATCACCGAGTTTGTCGAGGACACTAGAAGCTTTTAATTTCCTTTGTATATTTTATACATAATTCAATGCTTATGATTCTCTAAACAAAATATTTTAAACATCAAATTATTATAGACATTAAAATGGTGTTATATTAATAATTTTGCACATGCTCTGTATAATGTATACATATTAGAATTCGTAATATCATAGTACCATTAAAAATGCCAGCATAATTTAAATTATACGTTGCCATTAATATAATTTCATTTCGTAAACCGTAAATTATAAGCAAAAATTTTCTTTTTTTTTTTGACTTTCAAGAATGGTTGAAAATCAGTCAATTGAAATTTGATGAAAATTTTAAAACAGTTTGAATCTAATTCATTATTTTGTTAAAAATTATGCAAAAATACTGTTAATAAACTTCCAAAAGTGAGAGTAAATGTGCACCAGTTTGCACAATTTAATTGACTATCAACTAAAGTGACAAAGGCCAATTGATTATTTAAATCTAAAATGGGTCACCAAAAAGAAATTTTTTTAAATGATGTAAAAACTACTTTTGTTCATTGATACTTTCAGAAGTTCATAGCTGAAAAATTTTAAAATAACATTGCATTTTTGATATGCTTAAATTTAAAAAAATAAATTACGTCACTGCATTTCTGCCCTTCAAATAATGTCTAGGCCAAATATCGTAGTTCTGTCAATCCTGTATAGAATCAACATTCAAACACAGACACACATTCGTCTTTATTATTAGTAAAAAAGATTCATCTTATGCTACGAAAATTTCTCTCCACTCAGCCATTTAGGATATCAACAAATTAGCTTAGGATATCAATAAAATTTCAGTAATAATTAAAAGAGATCTGTTGGAAAAGAAGTGCTTTAAAAAATATTTAAATAAAAAAAAGAAATATAAATGAAAAGAAAAAGATATTTTTTTTACAAATGCAGTATTTTCTTTATGTTGCTGTGTCGTGGATTCCAAGTCAATTCAAAATGGGCTTGATGAAAGCAAGAAAAAAGAAGCAGAAGCATTGTGAGTTCTATTTTATTATTTTTGAAGAAGTGCGCTGAACTAATCCATTCCTTGCTTCATTCTTTCGTTAATCCCTTAAGATATTTTTATGGCACATTCGTAAATACCTCATTAAATAAGATAGAATCCATTAGGTTCCAAGTAAGGCGCGACCAATTATTTTTAATGGCTCACCTTTCTGTAAGTGAATTTTTTTACTGTTTCGTGTCTCGTAATTTTTTTAACATATTGTGTTGCTGTAATACAGCTTTAACAAATGTTTCATTCTAGTAATCAGAGAGTAAAAGTAATATGCATTCCTATATTTTTGTTTCTTATTGAATTGTAATTTTTTTTCATAAGAGATTAAATGCCCTTTTATATCAGAAAACAAAATTGTGATTAAAGAGATAAATAATAAAATTGTAATGTAACTGGCTGAACGAAAAAAGAAGTTTTGGATTAAGTGACTTATTTGCTTAATCGTAATCCATTGATTTGTTAGGATGATTACAACACTTTTTTTCTGAAAATTAGCCTTCTTATAATGTCACAGACATTTTTGAAGTAATGTTCAAGCTGTATGTTAGATGTTTTGGAGAGGGTCTCTTAGATGAAATCACAATAATGTTACTTGAAGAGCTAACCATCTATATCACAATAATGGGATTCAGTGATTCTTCTGTGAAATGGGATCTATAACAAGAATTTTTTATTTTCGAAACTTAAATTCTATTGTAAAAAACTTTAGACTTGTTTATAGCAAAAATTCACCCTGGTTTTATTGCAATAATACTTTGTTTCTTGAATGAAAGAACTCGTTTAATGTTCATAAATCTGCTTAAAAAATATGAAAAATGGAAATATACGCTAGAAAGTAGTTTAATGACTAAACACAGAGTGTAACATTGATATTAAAAATTTACTAAATGTAATTACGTTTATTTTCATTTTCTCGTATATGAAGCACACACACAAAGGGAAAGTATTGTAAATGGTCGAAATATTGGGATACCAGATCCACGTTTCAGTCCTGCCTGAATTAGTAAAATAAATTTCTGAAGACATGTCTAACTGCCTGATTTTGAACACGAAAACTCAAAATGGTTTTAGCTAAATGGTTGAATTTGATAAATAGACTTGAGACCTAATGTATAGATTTCTATCAAATTTTGATTCATTTGGAAGAGATGCAAAGAAATCCATTAAGAAAAAATCTGTCTGTCTGACTTTTGAAATATAAGTGAAACGTATAACTTCAGAATATAAAAATCTGGTGAAATAAAAAAATTTAAGCAGATTTAACACTTAAAACACAGAAACTAATCCATCTTTGAACAAAATCTGAAGAAGGATTGACTGTATGTCGATCTGAATATGCGCCTGCATGCAAATGCAATAGCTTATAAATACAATGACATTCCGTATGTGATTTTATGACTACAACTGCAATTCGGTATCGAATTTTGGATGCAACTGGTATGAAAAAAGACATCTAGAATATTTCTATGACATTCAGTAATACTGTTAAATTCCTTCCAACGATCAATATCTCATACCTATTGTTCATTCAAACTGTTCAAAATCACAGCCTTACCCAACGTTCATAATTTTATGTGGATGGAGAAGGTTAAGACCATTGTTGGAGGGTATACTAGAAAACTTCGGGGAGACTTTTCGATCTGGTTGAGGATATATTTATTCATCTGTCTGTGAATACATTAAGTTAAATGCACATTATACTATGAAATTTGTTATGCACTATTAATTCTAAGTTTTGTAGATATTTCTATTAAAATTGAGACTAGATTCGTTCGTATGTATGTGAATATTAAAAACTAAAAACTTAAGAAACTATAAGAATAAAATTTAGTAGGCTCATTGATCATCAAAATTGTAGATATGCATGTAGTTTTAATCCAAATTTATAATAGGATTGACCACTTGTCGGCCGGTATATTTGTATATATGTAGATGCGGTAATAAAAAAAGCAACATCTCAGATAAATGAAATTTGATATGCAGTCTTGTGACCAAAATTATTAATTTGAGTTGAGTCTTGGGATCACCTGACGGAAGGAAAATAACCAAAGACCATACGCATTTATATATATATTTAAGCATAAATACAAATGTATTTAAATATATATAAATACTAGCCGCTTTTGGCGACCAGCTGGTTCGAAATGAGTAATGCGTTCTAAAAATTTCAATTGAATCACATATTCATTAGCCTTGAAGTAATGCCGGGCATTGATTGGCCAGAAATTAAAAATGTTTTTTTCCGTGGTGTTGCCAAAATATTAAATATGTTTGTTTTTTTTAAAAAAGCGAAAAAGGAAAAAAAAAATATTGAATAAATGATTTAGATGTTGCAAACGATTATAGAAAACTTGGCTTTGCATTTATTTTTTTAAAAACTATCACATTTTATAATGGAAAAAAATTATGGAATTAATGATACAGATACTGCAAACGATTATATAATATGTCATAGTCGGGAGTTTAATGCATATCCTGTCTAAATTCAATCAGGTTTACCATAAATGAAGAAGATTTGTTGAATAAATGATTTAGATATTGCAAAAGATTATAGAAACCTCTGCTTTGCATTTATTTTTGTAGAAAATATCCCATTTTATATTTCTTTTATTTTATCCAATCACGTGCTAAAAGTATCATTTCTTTAGACATGATTTACGATGAAAGTTTTGTTTTTATTTGAACTTCCGACATTGCTTTCTTTTATTTTATCCCGTCACGTGCTCAAAAAAATGGTTAAAATATTTCTTTAAAAATTCGTTAAAAATAGACGCTTAAGTTATACATTAAAACACTGATACCATTAGAAAGCTAATTTTTTAATCTTTAAATTGATGTTAAAATCATGTTTGTGCGATAATATTTTCGGAAGTTATAGCGGAAAAACGTCGAAATTTCGCTTAAATTTTAATTAATTCAAATTCTAATTAAAAATTCGAAAACGGGGCTCCGAGGTGCACATTCCGGACCTCCAAGGTATACATGTACCAAATTTGGTAGCTGTAGGTCCAACGGTCTGGCCTGTAGAGCGCCAACACACACACACACGCACACACACATTGAGCTTTATTATAAGTATAGATAAGTGTATATAAATATATTTAAATATACATATTCATTATATTATACCCCAGATTGTCCCATACTGCATTTCAATTTAAACAAAAGGGGGGGGGGGTTACTATCGCTTACGAACAGTAATGACCTTCGAGGGTTTGTTTTTTTAAATTCCTATTCCTTTCCTCGCTATAATGCTGGAGGAGAAGCTTGAAGGGGAAACGGAAAGTAGGTCCTAGAATATCTGAGCATACGAGAAGCGGGGGAGAAAACGATATTTTATTTCTTATCTTTATATCTTATCGATCTCCTTTCGATTTTTCCAAAGTTTTGTGTTAAATTTCATCATGAGGGGAGAGCCATCGAATATCCATTTTTAAAAAAGAGTTTTTTTTGTAATTTGGCTTTTAAAGTTCCAAAGAGGAAAAAAAATTAGTGTGAAAAACAAATAATAATTTTTTATTTTATTAAGAACAAATTCTACTTTTGGCATTAAATTATTGAAGAGAAAAATGAACTTTGATTAAAATCCAAATGGAAATAATATATATTTTCAATATCACTGAAATCAAATCATAAATCAACCGGAACGGAGTAGTATCTGTCACCATGATTATAGTAAGTTTGTGATTACAGATAAATATCACTGTTGACAATGATTTCATGTTACACGTAGTTGCTTAGAAGATTTATTGAGACACTAAAGTGGTTTTGCTCATGAAGCAGCGATAAAAAGAGTTAAGTAGAAATGCCAATGTTTACTTTTCGTCTGACCGTTACATTTTAAGGGAAATTTAAGAAGTTTAAAGAAAAGCATATTTGATTTAGTCAGAATTGTTGAATTGCTCAGATTCTAGAAAGACTAAGCAAAACTGCATAACTAATGGAAACATATTTAATAGAACATAATTTAAGCGAAGACTAGGAAAACTGAACAAAAATCTGCATACAAACTTCGATCAATTATTATAAAAAGAAATGTATCTGTTGATGCTTGTGCGCTCTTAAGCAAAAACCATTAGACCTAAGGCTACTGAATTCAAAATAGATATACCTTATCTGTTTATGATAATGGCCTGGAGAGCCAGTCTTAGGTTCTGTCTGGCTCCTGCAATCTTGGAAAATAGAAGGAACACATGTTCAACATCTTCCTCGCCACCAATATAACAATCATTGGTTGATGATGGAGACAAGTTAAATTTATATAGATAGCTTTTAAAGTTACCATGACCAGTGGGAAATGTGAGCACTTTGGGCTCATATTTTTAGATGTTAAGGGTGAAGATATAAGACATTATATAGATAGCATTCGAGACCATACGCACTGGTATAATTTTGGTTAAGTTTATCTTATAGACACAAATTAAAGAACAAAAACCAAAAATTCAGGCATTTTGAATTTCGTATCCGAAATATCGTCATGGTAACATTTTAGTTTCGATTCGTATGTTTTATATTTCTATGACCAGATAGTCTGAGATATAGCATTGTGTGAAACATTATAACAAAGCGAAAATGCAAATTTAGTTTCGAATGGCCAAAGAATTTTCTGTATTATAACTTTAGAATTACCAAAGGCACGAAACTGATACATTGATTCGATGCGATAAATAACAAAATTGATTTGAATTTCATTGCAATAATAAAAAGCATTGCAATAAATTGTATTTAAAAATAATTTTGAAAAGTTTATCAAAATTAGAAGAAAAATAGGCGAAAAAATTAAAATTCCATTGCTAAAAAATTTATCTTTTGAATTTTTAATTGATGTTTAAATGGTATCTATGGAATAATATGCTACAAATTCTGAGGAAAAATGTTAAAATATTGAATGGGTTCTAATGTAAATCTGGTTGTCTATTTGATTGACGACAAATTTCAGTGGCGAAGGATACTTCTGGTTTCCATAGTGTTTTGTTTTCAATGACATTACTTTTAGGTTACCAATCCAAAATAACTATCTTGGCGTCAAAAAAGTTACTGAAAATCAAGGGGCACCCAACTGTAAACTTTTACTATTGAATGTTTTTTAATTTATTAAGTTTCATTAAAAGTTAGGATATTCCGTTAATAGCTGGTACCTACTTTTTAAAAATTCAATAATATAGCTATGTACCATACTTGGAAGCTCTAAATCAATTTATCTTTCCTACAATTCCTTTCAATTTTGATATTGCACAATTTCAGATGTATAGAGTCTAGAAATTTTATCAAGCCATCAAAGAATAAAATAAACATTTTATTTTTATTGCTTATAACAGTTAGGGAAATTCCATTATTGCTATTGAGATCGTGAACATTTTAGAGACGAAGGACTCAGTTATATAAAACAAAAGAAAAGAAATTTTAGCATTACACATTTCTAAATATTTTTCAAATAGGATAGACGATACATAAATAAAATAAGCAAATAAATTTTAAAAAGTGTTTTTCTCGACCTTAGAATCTTTAGAATTGTCTTCAAAGATGTCGTTTACCTACAAAAAGCAACAGTGTCAATGTTATCAGCCTCGAAATAATTTCGAATTCGATTGTCAACAACTGCCAGAAGGTAAAAAAATAAATAAATAACATATTTGCATGATCAGTTGTTTTGAAAACTGCTTTGACTGGTTTGCCTCTGAAAATAATAATGCATAATTTAAACATTCCAAGATAAATTTATTGCTCGTACAGCACGATCTGAATTTATGTTCATACTTTGACCTCTGAAAATGCAAACGATTTGAAACAAGATGCCATTACTATGTATCTATTCTTTTCAAAAATTATTTTCTTTATCCGATAAGGCGAAATTCAATTACGATACTGATTAAGATGAAAAAGCACGTGAGAAAATAATTAGCAGACTTTTTAATCAACAATTTGTTTCTTTTATTTAATAGAATTATACATTTCATTATTAGAAGGTGAAAGAAACAATTTACCTTGTTAAATTATTCTAATTAAAAATGCAAATTGATTTGTGTCTTTACATTTAATATATGTGATTGCAAAAAGTATTTAATGATTATGTTTAAGATTTTCACTGTATTATTATCAAGAGGCAAAATAAAATATAAAAATAAACGAAATAAATAAATTTTTCTGTTTATTTTTTAAGAAAATTGTCACAAAGTATATATTATTAATTTACAGCATAAAAATAAGAAAATTAGTTTGGCATGAACTGAAGAATTCAACATATTTACATCATAGAGACATCTTTTAGATATGATACATTATTATCATGTAAAAACATGATGTTGTTTTGGTTTGACGTTTTCGAAACATCAAAATGCGATGGCAACAATTAGGCAATTTGTCGCTGATACATCCATTTTTCGCTTTTAGGGTTAATAGAAAATAATGCAGAAAGTTGTCACATTTGACGATTTATCTCCAACTAAAGTTACAGTTTGATTTCCCAATTATTCATTCTCTGAATTTTTACGAATTATCTTAATTAATTTAAGTCATTAACTAGTTGAAACCAATTTCAATCGACCAGTTGAACTATACTATCAGACTACCCATGCGACGATATTTAAAAGAACAATGGATTTTTTTTTATCTCAAAAGTGATCGAATTTAAAAACTTTGTTCTGCCAGTTAGAAAAATTAAAAATGAGAGCTAAAAAATTATATATGTATACATATATAGAGAGAAGGATAGAAACCGACAGAGAGGTCTCCTGATTGTTTCAAACAGGTTTAAATTGGTTATTGACTTAAATTAATTAAGACAAATAACGACTTAAAAATATAATAATTTTTCTCGCAAGAAAACTTGAAATTTGCGATCGTAGATTTCACTTTTGATTTTTTTATTATCTGTGAGCATGATATTGTTTTGGTTTCAGAGTTTTAAAGCTAACGCACTCAATGAATAATTGAAGCTCGAAATCGTTTATTCAATAAATAATTGAAGTTTGGAATCACGTAGGCAATGAATAAAGCATAAATGCCAATTTTCATCTTCATCTTTTAATCACATTTATTTTTTACCTGCTTTTACCAGTATTGCTTTATTATTACGCATGCTTCTTTGACAGTAGATGTGTTCTTAAATGTTTAGAGTAGAACAATGGCTTCATTACTGGCTTACTTACAATGGCTTCATGGAATGTAATTTTTTTCGAAGGAGATTATATGATTGTTTGAAACCGGTTGAAAGTGGTTAATGACTTAATTTGTCTTAATTAATTAAGAAAAATAATGACTTAAATATAATGTCCTGACATGATAACTTGAAATTTGCGATCGTAGATTTCATTTTTACTTTTTTTCATATTTATTTCATTTCATATAGACAAATGCCGAAAATTACATTGTTTTTTTTTTCTTCAACTCGTTCCCATAACTGGAATCATACAGCATCATTCAAAACAGTTCAGAAAAATTTGTTTGTAATCTTTAGTTTGTTTGTAAACCGGGGGTGTTTTTTTTTTTGACATTTTATAGTTGAAATTCTAATGACCAAATTCTTTAGGCTGAATAGCAAAGAAATGTTTTTAAAAATGTTAATTTTACACTACAATTTCCATTATCTGAATAACATTTCCAAATCATTAATTTGTTTTATAATATATACGGATAATACCTAAAAAATTGCTACAAGTTAAATAACTATATTAAGATCTTTCCCTCGAATTCTTCGTATTCATAATTGCTATGTTTGTTTTTTGCAATTGAGCATGACTCAATGCAAGTAGCAAGTGATTACAAATATGATATGCTAAATATAAGAAAATACTAATAATAGACTACCGTCACAGTTTTCCAGAAAACATCTTAATGATTGCTTATGACTTTTTTTTTTGCGTTCCTTCTTTATATTGCAATAATTATATATTTTCATTGCATTTGTTTTTCCTTAGAAAACACATTGAAGGACATTTTTTGATGTCTTCATTTGTAATGAAACTATAATTTTTTTTCTTTAACAATAATTTGCGTTATTTTTGAAATAATGGTATAATTAACCGTGACTAAATAATTCTAACAATTAAGTTTATTTTATATACCATAAAACAGGTATCGAATGTTATGCATCATATTTTCAATATAAAAAAATGCTTTTATTTGGATATTTTTTTTAATTACATATCCAGTAGATTCTAGTAAAATGGGGATTCATATGAATTATTCTTCTTGTATTCGTATTACGCTATATGCTTTTGCGTATTATGCATAGAATATTCTATAATTATGCATAGAATATTTGACATTTTCAAGATGAAAAAAATCATTTTTGTTGTTTTTTACTCCACCCTAGCTGGTAACCGGCGCATTGCTGCCACAGAAGAAATAATCTTGGAAATATCGTTTGGAATTTGAAAAAGTTATCTTGTTTGATTAAGAATGATATTTATTTCCTTGTCGGCAATAAATACATTCATTGAAATCGAAGGATATATAAAGGAGAAGCATAAATAGTATTTATTCTATTTTTATTATTCTGTTCTACAAACAAATACAGTAAACTCTCGTTACAACGATACCCGATACAACAATAACTCCCTCTACTACAATAATGTTTTGTGGTCCCGGTGATTTTGCATATAAACTAATGTTAATCTCCCCTCAATATTGCGATATTCTCTAGAACTATAAACCTCTGTAAAACGATTTTTTCAATCTAAGTTTCAGTATTATTTTCTCCCTTTATAATAATATTTTGATTTTCAAATGCTTTTTTTTTTTCGTTTTCTTTTGTTATTTTTTCCGTCTATTAAGACTCATTGTGGATATTGTGGAAGTTGGTGGGAAGTAACAGAAAAAACCATTCGGAATTGCTGCAAAAAGGCTGGTCTTTGTGTTATGGAAGATAAGAAATCTGATAATGATGAAAATTCCATAGACAATGATCTCTCAGATGATCAAGAATGTGTTTTGCACATCAAAAAAATCCGTATCCCAACTTGAAGAAACAAGCGGTAAAAAGTTTGGAATTAGTATAGAAGACTATTTAACAGCAGATGATGATCTTATGGTTTTCGCAGGAGTTACTGATGAAGATATTCTCTCTGAAATTACTGATGAGATAGGAAACAATGATGAAGATGATGATGATATTGATGATGATGATAATACAGGTCCATCGCAGTCCTTATTGTCATCCTAGGAAGCTCTTCAACCTGTGAATTCTCTACGGACATTTTTTACAAGCCTTCCGTCGACAAATGAAGAACATTTTCGTGCACTAGACTCAATGCATACAGTATTGGTGAACTTAACAGTTAAAAAAAAATGAATAAACAAAAAAAATATTGGATTATTTTCAATAAAAAGTGTTTTCAGGTATATGAATATTTCTGTGCTTATTTTCTGAATTTACCTTATTTATTTATTTTTTTAGTATTTAAACCACTATTATTAGTATTTTACAAATTAATTTCTTCTAAATATAGACTTAAAAGTAGTATGTTATGCACCTTAAACTAATAATAATAATAAAAAAAAAACTATTATTAAATGCTCAAAATATGTGGGCCCTCGATATAACAATATGCCTCTCTACAACAATATATTTATTTGATCCCTAAAATATTGTTGTAACGAGGTTTCACTGTATTCATTTTTATATAGTAAATCTGTGTATTCTTTTAGCATTGTAAAGCTTGGTGTTCTTCCAGAAATGTAATGAAAGAAACTACTTATTATATCTCGTAACTCGTTTAATATTCATTCAGAATTCTCAAATTTTATATTAAAAAATGTGATTAAAATATTTTTTTTCAAAAATTGATTAAACATAGAAAATATGTTTTTACCATAAAATCTTTAATATAGTTGAAAAAAACATTTTTTGAAAACTAAGATAGTGCAAAATTAGTTGTAATCTAATATTTTCGGAAGTGACTGCAAAAAACGCTAAATTTTAATAAATGTTTAGTTAAAATTTCAAACTTATAGGATTGGTTCCCCTAAAACTTTCTCGTACAATCTCTAATAAAACTATTACCTCAGAGAGAGACTTACTTTGCATTTACGTACAATAGCTACTAAATATTAACCTTTAGATTGAATTTAGCATCTTTACTGAATCTGTTGAGTCTCCTTGGCGAGTTATTTGGTGGTTAATCCAGGGTTAATAGATGCGGTGAATAGATCTGAAAATAATTTTTGTACTTTAAATAATTTTATTATGCCTATAACCTTCACGTAAGTGTTGTCGAAGTTTTATCGGAGTCGGATGAGCGGTACGGTAGTGCATAAGAGACATACAGACAAACATTCATTTTTATTTATTTAGATGAGTCCCTTCAGATTTGAAAAATAGAATTTTCCACTATGGTGGTCAACTCTTGCTTTGCTAGTAGGTTTAGTAAAATTGTGGCTGGAGTTACCATGACAACGATAACGGGATATACTTCCTACTGAAGAGGTAGTTTCGTGTCGGTGATGGCCATTAGTACTTCATCACAATTCTAGACGTTCATTCATCTTATTGCTGACAGTATTCGGTCATGAAAGATTTTGATGCAGTTTACTTGGTGTTTCGAAAAGCAAACGTATGCAATTACCTAACGTTTTTATATGAATATTGAAAATATTTTCAAAAAGTAGCATCTCCTCAGCAATATATGCTGTTAAAATACAGAAATATGTTTAAATTAGCATAGATTTTGTCAGAAAATCAAATTTCGTATGTTGAATTCCTATTGTGTGAAATGTATTTATCATGTTGAAATAACTAATGTCAGTACATGTAAATTTTATAAAGAGAATTAATATAATCATTATTGTTGGCGTTAAACACTTAATATAATTATTATTGTTGATATGAAGCATTCTTTATGTAATTGAATGTTAACGTTTAGATTCTCGTTCATAATTTTTTCCGTTTAATTAATTTTTATTTCTTATTTTCGATACAAAATAGATGGTTTTGTCTTTGTGTGTAATAGTTAGTAGGTTATTATTATAATAGATACTTGGTTTGTAGTTGTAAAGGATTTTTTCTGGAGCTAAGAAATTATGACACAGTGTTTTTATTCGTGAATATAAAAGCACTGAATTGAACATATAAAATCGATAATCTAATCATTCATTATGAAAATATTAAATATTATATTTTGCTCAAGAATACATGGATTAATATAATTTCGAAAGTTAACTATCCATAATTTTATCAGAAATAAATGAAAAATCGATTTCAAAATTCCATCTTTTGGAACTTAAAATAAGTGAAATAAAAAGAATAATAACCTCTTTATTTTCATTCTTGTAACACATATTTTGTAGCATTTTAGTTAAACATATTCAGAGTTAAATTGCGCAAATAAACAAAACGCAACTGGTTATATTTATATTTTTTCCGAAATGAAATTTCAAACAGCTAAGAAATATCTATGATTTTGAAGAACTTTACTTCATACAAGGGTCGAAAATTATCTACTGAGTCTATTAGAGAACCCACAGATTGACTTTTGAATTAACTTTTAATCAGTCAGTGAGACATTATATACAGGATACAGGAGTTTCTATCCTGTATATGGATAGAAATTCCGCTGGTGAGAAAGAGAACGAAGAATAATCTCTGCCATAAAATTAGCGAATAGTGAATAAATACTGTGCATTGCCTATAAAAAAAGAATTAGGCTCGTAAGGATGAACTAATGCTCTGTTTTATTCACAGGGAAATGCATAAGCATATGGAATAGGGCACTGTATTGCACACAAGTGCCTAGGTATAGGGACATTGAGCACAGTTTTATTATTTGCTAATATTAATATGATTTTTGAATGCAAAACAATCAAATTTTTTAATTGGAATCACTTCAAGCTGAAACTGTAAGAAAAATGGCCAAAAAAGATGTGTTCCCGCAAAAATTGGAAATTATATTGAAAAAGTTGACCTTTTTTTAAACTAATACAGACGTCTAGTCATTTAACAAACGTACCAAAAGAGTGCGACCAGCTTATGAAAGAAATTAATGATAATCAAATTTATGAAAATATTTGCATTATGAATTAAAATAAGTGACTACATTTTATGTACAGAAAAAATCATGAAAGAGAGTTTTTCTTACTTTTTAAAAATCTTTAGATGATATTTTTCATGTTTCATCATTTACATTTTATAGCACCTGGTATTTTATTGAAATCTGTAGAAAAATGTCAGAATATGAATTTGGCCTCACTAATTTGAGACTGTTTGTACATAATTTATCAGATAAAAATCTAAAAATCGATGGAACAAAAAATTATTTTTTTGTCTCTTTTTACTCCTTTTCTACATCTAATCACTGCGCATGCTCATTGAAATAAGTCCTGGTAATTCCTTATATAAATACCAAACAGAGGAATTTTCTTTATTTTGCTTTCTTGTATGTTTCAACTGAATGGCATAGCTGGCATTTTGTTTTCTTATGATGAAAAGAACATTTTGGGTATCTTCCTATTTCTCAGACTGAATTTAAAATTTGATACAATTATTTATAAGTATAAAACGTTGCATACTGAAATTCATTTATTTATATGTTTTTGAGTTATCCTATTCAAACTATTCACTGATAGATAGCAGAAATCTTCCTTCTGACGAAGTTTATGCAAAATATGATACAGCTCCACAATTTTTATATAAAGATCATATACTAAACTTCATTTAATGAACTTGCTCGGCGTTTAAATCATTGTTTGTGCAAATAGACAATTATCGATTCAAAAAATGCGGATTTGGAAAATCCATGACATTTTCCAGTTCACAAATTGAATTTAAAATTTAATACCGTTTTTTAATGTGGTTATAAACACTGCATGATGAAATTCGTTTACAAGTCTCATGATTCTAAGTTACAGGATTGAATTATTTCCGGATATATAGTAAAAATCTTCCTATAAAAAGATTTTATGCAAAATTTGAAACAGTTCTATGATTTTTCATATAAAGACCAAATAAATTCATTTAATGAACTTTTCTCTGTTGTTGAATCTCTTTCTTTCTTTCTTTCATTTGCATCAATAGATAAGCTTAACCAAAAAAATGCTGATTCCGTGAATACAATTTTTGTGAATCCGAAATTTGCAATCAGGGATGTCTAAGATGTGATGATCAATCAAAATGTGAAAGTCAAATTGCGTGCCGTTTATAGTATTTTTCCTTTGTATATTTGGAACGCCATAAAGTGAAAAGGGACAATTACATTTTTTAAGATTTTCTGGATAATTGAAAAATGGCCCAAATAGCAGTACTGCTCTCTGAAAAAATTAAATTGTTTTCTTCCTAAATTCCTCTCTGAATAAAACCGTGGAACCTAAGTAAGCCCGAATATATCCCGACTGCTTAGCAGTTTAATTTTTATCTAGTTTAGTTATATTAACGTCCCGTTTAAAGCAACACGAGGGCTATTTTGGGACGGACCTCGTGATTTTGAGCCACGGTCATATGATGAGGACGACAACTGAACTGGCACCCCCCTTTCCACACCACGCCACACCAGGGGGAGGACGTTTGGCCTGATAGATTTAACGTGCAAGAGACCCCTCTCATACGGCGGTTCTTCGGTGGAATGGAGTCTCGAACCTGAAACCCTCCGGTTGCGAAACCGAGACCTTACCACCAGGCCACCGCGGCCCAACTGCTTAGCAGATCCGGCAATCTGGGGCAGGGCACCATGATTAAGAATTAAAACAGTGCTTTGAACAATAATGTTACACATGCTAAAAACTTACAGGCTTTTTTTCCATTTGGCTGGCTGAGCATCGGCTGACTCTTTAATTAGGCACAGATCGCATTGATGTCTATAAAAAGGCTGGAAAAGTTCATTTATGAATAAGGAAATCCCCATCAGACATGTTAAGACAGAGCAGCGTGTCCGGTGCCCAGAAGTCGAGGCTGAGGCTGGTTTCAAATGGACTTGTGAATCATCAGCTATTTACTTTTGTCTATATCTAATGTAATATTTTTTACAATCATTTACATTGCCAGTTATTAAACATAATAAATGCTGAACCCTCATTTAGCAAATTAAAATCAAATAAAGGCTTGTCTTCGGTCAAGTATATGGGTATAATGCTAAAACGCTCGTGCTACACTATCGAAAAAGAAATTGGAAAAATTGTAATTTTTCTGGAATAACAAATAGCAAAAGCAAAATCTCGCACCGTTGAATGAATATGCAAATGTTCGTTTTCCTTTTTCATACTTAGTTAAAAATTTAGGGCCCCAAATGGCTTCTTGCACCCGGGACCCCTCATAGAGAAGGCCAGCTCTAGTGTTTAGAGTTCTATTTTCCCACAAGAGAGCTGTAAGATTTATAGTGCAGTAAAGAAAACGGCACATTGGTATTACCTGCATGCCAATGGCGAATAATTAATATAAAAGAGCAATCTTTGGCATCAATATAGTATTTTTATTGAATATAGAGTGTGATATTTGAATAAATTCTACTGTTAATCTCTAGCATGCGCTTAATAAATAAATACAGAAAATAGAATATGCATTTCGGATATCTACAAAAGCAAATACAAGATCACATACCAAATTTTATATATTTTTAACTTGTATCTTTGGCCTATCGAGTACACGAGCTTGTGAAGGTAGAAACTATCAAATTTTCAATATCCTATCGGTTTTGGTTCAAAATTTGATACAAATCCAGATTATAGATGCCAAGTCTAGATATATTATAACTACAACATCAAAACAAAAAATAGTTGTTGTTTCTAATGGCATTTGCCATTAGAAGTCAGCGATTTTAAGCCAAGGAGGTGTATCTTGTTTCAAAACACAAATAAAATGTACTAGTAAATATGTATATTTTGTCGTAATAAAAACAGTTGCTACTGCAAAATATGATTGTTTTATTTTATTTAACATTTATATTTTATTGCTGCCATGTTTGTCTGTTTCTGACTGCCGGAAAGACAGACTTCCTCTGATTGGATTTCGTTGAATTTTTTAATTCTAATTTGATTTAAAGTACCATAGTACTTATACCAATTTCCATAATTTTGTCTGAAATATGTTTGAGTTAATATGTTCATAGAAACATAAACAAACAAAAATAAATTGACAATTATAATACTTTTGACAATTGACAATTATAATACTTTTGACAATTGACAATTATAATACTTTCTTTTTGTATATTTCGTATCCTAGAATGCAAAAATAAAGCCTGTTTAAAGTAATCAATCTAAGAAGTTAAATGGATTTAAATAGCCTGTTAATATTTTCTACAAAACAATCGACATCACATTATGTTTTTTGAAAGCTGTTTCAAGACTTGTTCGAATTCAACAGCAAGTGATTTATGCCAATTATGGCTTTAAAATTGGATTCATATATTCCACGAACATAATATTTGTGATTCCCCAGTTTGATAATACGTTGAAAATTAGGAACGCGGAATGTTGGAGCATTCGAATTTTTTGAATGCAATATTCGAATAAAATGTCAAATCTAAAAGTCAAATTTTATAAAGATTATAATATTTTTTCTTTGGATATTTCAAAAATTATTAAGTAAAAACATGGTAGTTCAGACCATTTTGGATTTTCAAATTCCAGAAAAAAAGGTTAAATGATGATTGTATTACTGGGAATAGCAACTAGACAAGATTTTTTGAAATCTGGTTAAATCTAGTTAATAAACTCTAATGATTTTCTAATTTTTTTTCTTCGAAATAACCAATCAATCTCTTTACTTCTTTGCAAAATCCTTCTCTTTTAGAACTTTATGTTATTTTGAAGCCAATGATTGATACTAGTTATGAAGATTAGCTAGTCTTTTACACACTATCTATATCTTTAACCAGATTCCTTCATTTTTTTAACTACACAAACGAGTACCAAAACTATTTCAAGGGTAAAAATCTCAACCAATACCTCCCCCTTTCCCGTCTGGACTTCCACCAGAACGCCTTGACAACGCAAAAAAAAGAAGCGAGCCCTTCGGGGCAAAATCATGAATTTCGGGGTAAAAAAATCATAAACGAAATAATAATAAATGCATGCAGTTCAGTCTGTTGGCTTCAACCACGGTCCAACCAGTTAAACCGGCCCGGTTAACTATACTGCGCACGTAAACGACTTTCTAACTTTTGAGAAATGTTGAAAACGAGAGATAGGGTGAGCTTATAAAAAGATAAAAGCAGTTCCATGCTGGTGAAGTATGTGGTCCAGTTACATTGAAGGCAAGGAAGCCCTTATGAATTATTTAAGAGGAATTTTCTTTCTTTATTTTTGCAGGATTTTATCAGTGGGTTTTCATTTTCTTTCTTCGCAGGACAATCCGGTTTTCTAATCTGGAGAGTTCTTACGAGTGTGAAATGTCACTGAAACTTCTAAGAATTTCTTTTTCTTCAATCGGGGAGTATTTTTTTTAAAGGCAAATTATTTGTACTATGTTTTATCTCTGTTATCTTACATTTGTAGTAAGAGAAATGTGATTTTTTTAAAATCGTTGCTTCATATCTTGTCTTTTTTTTTATGTTGGGTCGAATGTTGTCGAAATGGAGCTTTTAACAGAAGCTATTTTAAAATATCTTCATGAATTATTGATGTGCAATTAGTTTGATTTAGATTTTACGAAAATAGCAAGAATGGTCTCCTTGGAAGTATTTCGCATTTTCTTTAATCAAGATGTTATATCTCTTTCATTAACATAAAAATTGTGGAAATTGGGAAAGACAGTGAATGCCTCGAATGGCTGGATTTTTACTTTGTCGTATACAAAGTACAGAGGAGGTATTGAAATTGATATTTATTAGGTTTTTCCAAAAATTTCTTTCTCATCGCACTATGAATGACCCTATCTGGCTCTACTTGTCCAAACATGCAAGATTATTTATTAGCCGTCTATGTCATCAGTTTCAGTCGTGTCAGAACTCTACTACACATGAAGTCGACACTACTCTCCAAAAAGGTTATTTTGTCCATTTGGTGGTTTGGAAGGGCTTAATTTTCTACAAACTCTTTTCTCAAAGTTAAACAATAAATTCTACAAAATACTATCATCAACTGGATCAATTAAAAGCTACCATAGCAAAAAAATGGACAGAATTAATGAACAGGCATGCCATTCTTTTTCATCATAAAAATGTGAGACCACATATTCGTGTCATAAGCTCTTAACTCTTACAGTTTGAGAGGGATGTTTAACAGCATCCTGCCTATTTTTATATCTCTCTCCATCTGATTATTACTTCTTTCTTTCCTTAAAAAAATATCTTCACCATAAGCGCTTTAAACTCATCAATGAAATAAAAGTGGGCCTCGATAATAACTTCTTGTCCAAAAATATAACAATTTTGAAAAGAAGCCATAATGTGGTTTCCTGAACGATGGAAAAAGGTAACAGAGCAAAAAAAGTCTCTTATATTAAAAAAATAATAATGTCTTAACCAGTTAATAATGTGTATTCATTTCATATTAGAAATAGGAAAGAAACTTATGGGACACTCTAATATCTTCACCTTCTAGACCTTCCTAACTTAACATATTATTGGCATTATGTCCGTGCCAATATGTGTATCTATATGTATCTACATGTATCTATATGTATGTGAATAAATAACTAAAAATATTCTTGAATTAGATTGATCGAATTTTAAATGAAATCTATTGAGAAGTTTTATACCTTTCCTGCTGTTCAAATATAAATTAACACTATAAATATTAAGCGAGATTAATGGGTAAAATTCTGTACACAAATTTATCATCAGTAGTGTAGACTCCTACTAAATGTTGAGCTAAATCTGTCATGAGGATGATAATCTATTAATCTACACTATCAAGTTTGGTTTGATGGAATTTATTGGCGCTGAACCATTTATAATTAAACTGCGTCAAACAAATCGTGAAAGTTAATATTATTTGTTTTGTTTCTAAATTGGGTGATCTTCCAAGACCTCTCAACCTGTCCAATATAATTCTTTTAATGAATGGACATTCTATTTAGGATATGTAAACACATAAAAGAACCTAAAAAAAGATTCCTGAAATATTTTAGAGTAAGAATGTGATTCTTTTAATGAATGGGACACAATGTTTCATTTATATGAATATTTTTTTAAATGGTTTTCTGAGATATATCGGTTTATTAACGTGATTTCTTTAATGAAGGAAACATCCTATTCAGGACATAGATGGATATTCATAAAATAACCTAAAAAAAGGATACTTGAGATATTTCATTGTAAGAATGTTATTCTTTTAAGGAACCAAATATCCCATTTAGGACATATAAAACCTAATTAAATTCTTAAAATAGCCTAAGAAAAAAGAGATACATGTGATATTTTAGTATACCAATGTGATTTCTCAATGAATGGGACATCCTATATATGAATATGACGCTATTTAAACTCATAAAA